>JAFELO010000118.1:557912-582213 GCA_017140195.1 Eumaeus atala
AAGATTACATGAAGAAGATGTGCAGAAAGTTCATGTTTTAGTACAATATAAATTCGATATTATTTCAATTAAATGAACTACGACGCGCACACATGTATTCTCTTTTTTATATAGCATAAGAGGCAAACGAGAAATCGGTGCCTTCTCATGACCGACGCCCATGGACATTCGCATGATTGTTACGCTGATGCGTTGCCCTACTATCGTCCCCCCTCCCAGTGGGCCACCGGCCACTCACAAACCGCTCGAAACGGGATAGCGACGCTGTCACTTTACGCGGGTATCGAGTGAGAGGAATACTGCAATACATACTGAATACTGCAGAGGAAACTACGAGCAAAATTTACAAAATTTATAGCCTTTACGTTATTCTTATGTATCAGCTGTATTATTGTGATGTTCCATTAGTAGCTTTTACGTGAAGGAGTAACAAACTTCTATTCATACTTACAAATTTTAATTGCGACGTAATTTTGTTCGATCAATAGTGTCAAGTGATGCGCTTTAGTAACTGGTTTTTTTTTTTGGAAATCTAAAGCGCTACATTTTTTTTTTCTATTCAAATTGTGTTATTTATACCGTCAGTGACCTATGGCGCTCTATAGGGGATGCCTATGTCCAACCTCGTCCGACTGATGGTGATGAAGAATCGAAAGCTCATACCAACTGATATGCAAATATCCAATACAGCGTGCAGAACAGTCGGATACACTACCAAGACTGAGATATTCCACCACGTACGTATTCGTATTTTAAAAGGAAACAAAAAAACGGAATAGAAAATGTCCATTACAGGTCGTGACTGTAATAATAATCAGAATCTTTAGATAAACTCTTCAAGTTATGAAAGAACCAAACTGAAGATAGAAAGGTAGAAAAGTATTCCAACATTACTTAGAACGACATTTGCAGACTGCATTTAATATTTTCATTTGCAACTAAACCACGTCTTCAAAGTGTCTTATACTTTGAATACCATAATAAAATCTCGGTTTTACGTTCATATTTCATATTAAAAACTCAGTAAATCTTAACCCTTGTAAAAACTAAATGGATGGAAGAGCTTTCACTTGGTTGAACGTAAGAAACAATAACCAGGGCTTGCCACTAGAGGCAGCATCTAATGCTCCAGGGTTGACACATTCTCATTTAATACTTTTGAGCTTACGATGAACAATAAAGTCTGTTCGCACTCGCGCTTGGTAAAGTGTTACTTGTTATTTTTCTTATTTATTTATTTTACAGACTAGGGGGCAATGGAGTTATTGGAGCCTTTTTAGTACTACCCATGAGTAGCCACATTATTACTATGCCGATGCGCTGCCCTTCCTCCCCTCCAATAGGCCATTTATATTAAGTAGTGTTTCTATTTTAATAAGGTTTTTTCGCCGACTCCGTCTCGAGGATAATGTTTTCCGAGCGAATATGTGTATGTAAATTGCTGTTTTTGCTATAGCCTGAATAACTTAGCGGAGGTTGACGTATGAATTAACCTTAGATGCGCCTTGATAACGCGAGTAAAACTGGATAAATTAAAATATATTTGAAGACGTTGGATTTTATATATTTATGATAAAAACTTAACATTTGAGAGTTTTAGTGATTTCTGAATCTTGAGCCCAGAAAAGGAGACAGTTTTCCCTTCTTGCAGAAAAGGAGACAGTTTTCACAGCTTGCTGGCAAACAAATTCGAGCATATCATCATAATCGGCCGATGGCCGGTAGTTTTATAAAAGTTAGTAAGTAAAGTTGTATGTATGTTCGCTGTTCTTCCACAAGGAAACTACCTATCGGATTTGGGTTAACCTTCGCACGACGTACATATTATATATTAAAATCTGGATTAACGTAAGAATACTATTTAACCCGAAAACTAGGAAATTGGGATGGATTTTAAGTGTGCAATGTTACGTTATTTTAGTACAATACCTCACATTGATTATTGTTTTCAAATGGTATTTATTAAAAAATAAACATATTAAAATAATACAAATCAATTTACTTTATGACGATACCATTTTAATCTGAAAAAATATATGCGAACTTAAACTGAAGCTAAAAATTAAATGATAGCCTCTCTGTACTTAATTAAATATGACTAAAAAGGAACACTCAATATGAATAACCTTTGACTGGAAGTGCTTTACAAATATTCAGTGATTTATGTTACTTAGAAAGCATAATTCAAATACTTAGGAGTTGAAATCACGTAAAGTTATTGATGTTGTTCAATAGCAATTTGCTATTTTAGATCACAAAAGAACAACTTCCAATCTTTAAAGCTCTGATAGTGTTTATAAATTATCTTAGTAGCGGTAAAGTTGAAACCTGTCCCAGCCCTGTCCGTTAGACGGCGGATTCTCTGAAATCTTTTTAACTGTTCTATCTATTAACGTCAAGCTGGTGGATTGTCATAATCGCTTCTCCTAAAACAACGTCATTTTTAATTAAAATCGGTGGCAAATATAAAAGTTTATAAAAGAATTGGGACAATAATTTTTCACTTTTATTGTTGATAGATTTATTAAATCGCCTTTTATAACCTCGTAGTCGTCCTCCGTTAATTTTAGATGATTATAAAGTAATATTGAATATTATAGAAATAAGCACTTGAAATGGTCCATGTGGCACTTATAACTTATTTTTATTGAGTCAGTACATATTAATTATTATTCTTCTGTCAAGTAGTAGATTTATTCGTTAATAACTCTTTACTTAAAAATTATACAAATCTATGTGAATCAGCTCGCATCTAAACTTTGCTAAGATCATGTATTTTGCATATCGATTTTGTAAATAGAACTATCGACTTTCGTAATTATTTGATGTATTGGAGGCGATCGAGGTATCATTAATTAATTCACAACTTAAAATAGAAACAAACATGCGTTTATCTTCCACATTAAACAAAACTGCTCCATACATTGTAGAGGCAGCAAAATGTGTTATGTTCGTGTTTTCAGTGGGTCTAAAATGTTTACCGAGCAGTTTTATCGCTGCAAACAAATGCACATTTAGTTTTATTTGTAAGTTCAGATATGTATCTATATATAGCTAGCGGGTCACTCAGCTGCCGCTGCCGCCCGCGCCCTCGCCGATGCGCACAATAAACTGTCTACTGCTCAACTTGTTTACTAAACTGTACGGCTAATTCGATTCTTAATTAACTTTTAAGTCAAGTTTAACAATACTGTTTAAGTGGTTTAAGTTACTATTAACAAACTGCTGTTAATTCTTTTTGTACGTTCGAATAAGATCGTACTAAACTTAGATTTTAACTGCGCACTAAGTATTTTCGAATAAACAAAGGCTACTTGTTTATTGTCTGATGGAAAAAAACTGCAATTTGATTGTGATGGTGCGGGCGTCGGTAGCCGTAAATAGTTTATTTTTTTTTTTAAATTATATTCGGAGTATTTCTTACTTGGAATGGAAATATTTTTTGCAACAACAAAATCTTGGCGATGTTAACATGTCAAATATATATATTTTCTCATAATTGTAGGAAGCACCAAAAGTATCTTCCATTACCTCCGTACCAATGGATATGGTTTTCGACGAACATCATTCGAAGACATAAGTAATAGTTTAAGTAATTCTTGGACATAATAGGCTTTCCTACTTTTAACGGACTGCAAGAAATGATTATTGTTGGATAACATAGATTTGGCTTACATAGATATGTTAAACATAACTTAGGCAGTAACTAAATTAGTCAATTAGAAGATATCGAACAGCCTAATACAATCTGCACCACAAATATATACTGTGCCGTTATTAATTCAGTGAAACTATTAGGTTTTCAATATGTTTTTATTGTATAACAACTCCATGTTCGATCATAAAAGTTAGAAACCGCAATATCACTACTCCGCTGATATTGCGCTCCCCGGCGGCTGCGCGCTGTCGCCACGTCCCCCCCGACCCCCCTGACCCCCGACCCAACCCACGCCATGCCACAATCCCATAAGGTAATGAATTCGACCACGGCCTATCTATGTGACCTTTAAAAATTTAGGGCGATATTGTTATCATCATTTCATGATGTACCTCTATCGGATTCACTGAATCCCCATTGGACGTATAATTTTATGTTAGCTCTGGAAAGTGTCACACAAATACTTCATATTTTATACCATTAATTTTGCAGTCTCTACTCTCTAGGGTTTGGGCTACTGAGTTAGGCTTTAGTACATTATTATTAATTTTAGACCAAAAACTTGACTCATCATTTACACTCATCATCACATCATCAACTGCTCAATCCATTATCACGAACTTATTTATTCACCCGTCTAGTTTGGCCTAGTGTACTCAAAATACTTATGATGCATTGAAGAGTCGTGTAACAACTTGTAGACAGACTGCTTAGAGCAGTTCAGATCAACATGATGCGGTTGGAGTTGCCTGCGATCCGAATGCAATGAAATTTGGTTTGTAGTCAAGTCTAACCGTAACACAACTGCTTGGGTGCTAGGATGGCCCAAAAATTAAAGCGATTCGCGTTTTATTTCTACACCTCATATGCTACTGTTTGTACTTCATTGGTGCTGGTTTTGTTGTCAAATAATTTTTTTATTGCAAAAGTTTCAAAAGACGGCAAAGTGGCGAACACTAAGTACGTAAGATTATTAAATTTAAACAAGTTGGGACTGTTTAAATCCCTTGAGAGCACCTAAAGCATTATATCCAATAGTTACTATAAATGTATTACTCAATAGCTAGCGAGATCGTGCCCAAAAAAAGTTTTTGACTAACTTATCTGATACTTCTTGATCAAAATTATCTTTGATACTTTTGGTTCGACGTCGGATATCACTTTGTAGAATGCGAGTTACAAGTTTTGACTGGTTAAGATGAGAAGTGAATAAACGAAAAGGTCCATCATGTGATACTTCGAGAGCTGGTATATATTTTATTTGTTATGTTTCGATGCCTATAAGGTCTTTAAGATCACTTACTATTTTTATTAGTACTTAAATATGGCTAAGCAAGCCTACCTAAAGGTTATGAACGATGTGGCGAACATTAATTAACGGCGAATATTTATTGCAATTTCAAATTTAAGACAAATAGAATTTATGACTAGGTAAAAGGAATTGTCCCAATCATTAAATTATCAAAAAAGTGTTCAGAATATTGTTCAGACTGTATAGTTAGTGAACTTACTGAACGTCCCGGCAAATGTTGTATTCATATACTGACCTTTTTAAAAACCTTTTGTTATGCTTTAAACTCTTACTTAACATGTTTCCTAACATAGCTATATAAATTGCGTAACTTTTCGACAACTGCGAATCATACAACCATTTAGAGATTTTTATACTTCTAGACAGTCCAACCAGGTTGGGATGAAGGAGTTTTTCTTCGCTCAAACCATTTTTACATAAACGTATCCTGTAGATGTCGACGGAGGTCTGTAGCCACTTCCTCTGCAAGAGAAGACGTATTTGTAATATTAGTTCACACAAATCACTCAGACAGACAGAGTATAGTATGACCAGCACAATCAACAGCGACCACTCAGTTTAAAAAAAATAGAGCCACGGAGCCAAGTCCCATGACCCAAAGTTTTGTTTTATACTACACACCCCTGTCCCCTACAAAAGAGAATTCAGTATGGGCTACCGAGGTCCATGAACATCACCATAACTACTATGTGACAGCAGTCTACAGCACAAGCCTTACACGACACAAAGCCATTTCACCTTTTCTTTTCACCACCTAATAATACACAATTAAGAATTTGAGCTACTTATTTCAGCTGCACTGTGGTTGAAGTTGATTTTGTATTCTGGCTCGTGAACTATGCAATAGTGGGGCGGAATCAGTTGGAAACAAATTCAATGCAAGTGCGCTTGCTGGATTTCTCCATAGTCGTAAAGTTTGCTCTGACTTTCATTCGTTGTTCCAACCATTCATTTTTAAATAAGTGATTTAGCTACTACCAAGTTTTTTGTTATGTGCTTATAGTCGAAAGGGAACATTCTTTTATACATTTTCATGAAATTCTGAATAATCTTTTACTATGTTTAAGATAGATTTTATTATATTTATAAATATGCACTAGGGGCTGGATAAAAAACCAGTCGGACACATTTGGTGACTACCAAAGCGCATAAACATGAGCACGGCCAGATTTTACGGAGGTGCATTGCCCTTCTTCACGCCATATAGGCCATCTGCACAGTCCAAACATAGAGATCACGAAACCACAGTCTTCATATACGCTGGTATTGTGTGCGCGCGGTGTAAGGACTCTATGAGCTGTGCGGGTCCGACTCCGAAATATGGAGTAATTGCTTGCTATAAGTACAACATATAAACTAGTACAATGGATCAGGAAATGTGAAATAAATAATTATTATTATTAAACAATCATCTTTGTTTACAAATTGATAAATAAGTGAAGCGTCCCTGTCACCGCTTACAATATGCGGCTGATGGCATCCAACGGCCCACCCGTTTTTCGTCATTTGGTTCAGCTACGAATCCACACAAATGTCGAATTTCGTCAAGGATCCAAATCAAAATAAATTAAAATTTTACTTCTTTGTTATTTTAATATTCCTTCATATGGAAGGCGAAATGCTTGTATAAGTAATAGCAACACGACCATTTATTATTTTTAATATGTTATCGCCAGTAATATGATATACTTTCTAGCCCTATGTGTTGTTAATAAGTCAATTAATTATGTTTTCAGTTCTTACGTTTCTCAAAAATGTAATAAGTGTTTTTAATTTCGGATAGGAACTGCGACAGCAGGAAGCTTACGATCTTTGCACTCCTGACTTTCGGCTTGGCCTTCATTACGTTACGCTGTTTCCGGTCGGTGTATTTGATTTATGGCTTTAATTTGGCAAGGTTGGCGACGACGGGATGAGACATGTCGGAGTGTTTTCAAGGAGCCATCGTGCAATTGTTTAATTAATCTTAAGCTACGGAGGCGTCGAGCGCCACGCTCGCTGCGGGTGCACTACACTTGGCCCAACTTTAAACTCGTTAAAAGTTCCTTTGAAACATTTGGCGCCAGATAAGCCGCAGTCAGACTCGCTCTTCAGATTGTTAACTCATCTGGTGTTATAATTAAACAGCGCTTCACGTTCCGTTTCAATTCGTTATCTATAGATCACTAGCTTTGCAAATGCTTAATTAAACTCATTTCGCGCTTGATTTTAATTTATTTCAAAGATGCACTAGTTTGTACTAATGTATTGCTTACAATGGTAAGCGCTCGGGTATACTGTGTACGAGACGAGGGCCTGTACATAACAAGGCGTTTAGTGAACAGGGCTCATTCTACGCACACAAGATGGCCGACAATGGTCCTTAGTGGATAATTACTCAAATAGATTGCCCATTGGAGCATTGTCTCTATGTGCATCTAACCTAATATAGGGAGGCCCCGACATGCATATCAATCGATTAATACGTCTGCGTGTAAAATTTGTCATTGAGATCTAGGTTTATATGAAGATGAGTCTTAGTAAACATATGCAAAAATACTCAGTTATTATTTATTTAACTATTTCCTAGTAGTGTGTTACTGAAGGCTAACCATTATGCTACTATTTCTCAGATTACTTTTTATCTTATAAGACAATGTTGCTAACAAAAATTATTTTTTCTTATTTTCTACTTTGCTGTAGTATGATAATATTTACCTTTATACTATAGACGACGCACACTCATGTATAGATTTGTTTTGTAAAATGCAAAATCAGATCCTCATTCTTTTTAAAATTTAAATATGGAACAAAATATGGTGTGATACTTTTCTACTCAACTTTAATATGAACACTAAAAATACAGGTAAATTTAAACATCAGACAGTCAAATGGCCGACTTTAATAGGGTTTTTACTTATTTTGTGCAGATCTAAATACTGATAGCAAAAAATTGACTCAATTAAGTGTTCATGTTGTCTGCACTCGCGACGTGTTCGGCGCGTGCACAGACGCAACGTGGTTAGCCTTAATTGTATGCGCTCGTGACGGACCGCCAGAATTTTTCTCAGTTCGCATCACGGGCCTTTAATCAGACATTTTGATCAACACGTCCTCGCTCGGCAATATAATTACAGTTAACAGCAGTGCGGCGACGTTATCGCGCATATAAATTAGAGCGATTTACATTTAGCGTCGCGCCCCGGACGCGGCTATTATCGTGAGTGATGCGGGAGTGGGTGCGGGCTCGAGATCATCTCTGCGCCAAATGATTGCATTATCAGTGCCTTTTATATGTTACTTATTTGCGTGTTAAATTTTGACAACAGTCGCAAGAAGAATGAAGCGAGAATTCTGGTTTTTGTTATTTTATGTAGATTGCTGCTGTAATTGAAGTCCTGGCTTGTCTCAGGCGATATCTGTGAAAGAGGCCACCGGGGTTCAGCAACGCATCATTATCAGCCCATATCGGTCCACTGCTGGACATAGGCCTCTTACAATGAATTTTTCGACCCATCTACTGCTACACGCATCCATCGCGGACCAGCTACTTCATGGAGATCGTCTGCCCACTTGGTCGGCCAACACTCCGTTTTCCCAAACGCGGCCTCCGCTACAGAACCTTAGTGGCCCAGCATCATCTGAGGGTGTGATCAGCCCATTGCCACTTAATTAAGCTTATTCTTCGCGTGAAATCGGCTATCATTTAACATCGGCTGATATGACAGAGCGATGAACAAACCGCACGCCCTTATGTGAGGATAGATACACTTGAAGTTACAGCATAAAGTACAGCGCATGTGTAAGAGAGTAATAGTCGATTTCTAGTAAGTTATAATATCTCATATGGAAAAATATCACGTATAATAGGTAACTTACATAAGAAACATTACACGAACAAATAGCCTCTTTCCATCTAAATAACAAATCTAAGTAGAATGCTAAAATATACCTTTGTTATTCCTACGTAGAATATTATAACAGTGATACTCTTATTATTGCCTAAGTAGAATATTAAAACAGTGATACTCTTATTATTGCCTAAGTAGAATATTAAAACAGTGATACTCTTATTATTGCCTAAGTAGAATATTAAAACAGTTATACTCTTATTATTTCCTAAGTGGAATATTACCTACAACAGTGATACTCTTATTTTGTATAAAATTCTTAAAATATGGCAAAAATTCATTGCTTCAAAAAATATAAAAAATTGAATTTTAATTTCGCCCTCGTAAACATTACACATTACAACGACAAGAAATTAAGTTTATGACAGAACAACCTCTGCCTTGCCAGCTAATTGTCAAAAATTTCTGCAGCTAAAAGAGGATTTACTTTGATATTGTCTTGCGCTTTGGTTAACTAACCACGTTACGTTACCTTATTGAAGTTTCCTGAATTGAAATTGTTTCCGAAAATGTTATATAGACTACGTTCATCACAGATAATGTAGGATTACAATGTAAAAAGATTTTATCAAATTGGTTCAGAATTTTAGTGACTATTCAATGAAAACAAATAAACAAACAGTCAAATGTTTCCACTTTATAATATTAGTATGGACATTTACGGTCTAGGATTTCAACGTATTTCAAACGTCATCACTTAACGAATTTTTTCTCTAGCGTCTATTATAAAATACACCTGAGGATGCCAATTAATTATTTTCACAGCTATTTCACTGTATTCATGCTCCACTACTTGAAGAGTCAATAGGCAATACAAACTATTGGCTGAAAGTTTATTCTAATCGGCCTCCGGCGCGAGCAGGGCTCGTAATTATGCCTAATGATTCTGCGCATTACTACGTAATTTATAATAACTAATAAGGTACACTGTAAAATAATTTTATCAATATATGTAACTTGGAAAGACTAAATCAGTTTCTATTTCAAAGCAATGAGGTGCGCGTAACATAAATAAAAATCATGCGACATCATATACTAACTATCATTTATTCTTGTCCTTTGTCCCATATTTTCATTTATAATTCAATTTGTTCTGAGCGTTTTACAAAAATCAAATCACGAAAAGCATTTAAAATAACTATATGACTACAACAAATAAAGAAGCTCACACTGAATAAAACAGTATACATGCATATTCCATTATTATCATAAAGCTACAATAACAATCTCACAAACTGATACGACGTTTATGGAATTTTATTCACAAGCACTTAACACATGAAACATCATAATTATCGCACGAAATTAATTTAAAATCATCCATTACACATTCACTGGCGTTATATCCGTCACGATGTTCATAAATTAATTTTCACACTTCACAGCGCACTCAGCAAATTGTTCTTAATTTACTTCGAACGTAAATCTTTCATTACAGGCATGTAAATTGTAAGGATGAAGCGGAATTCAACAGAATTTGGCTTGATTCATGTTAAATCAATATAATAAGTAGTGTAGAATAGCATTACACCTACTGTAATCAGAAAAAAATTATCGAAACGAATTTTAATTAATTACAATGTCTAAATAGTCAAATTCTTTTTTTATACACTATATGGAACTGTCGCGTGTAATGTGTTTGTATTATGGATGACTTCTCCACACTGCTCCCTGGACTATACATTGTTAGGGTACAAATATCTTGACGACAGCCAGAGCCCTGAGCTGGCCAAGGGTAAGGCGTTACTTCGTTATAACGGCGAACTTTTCGGGCTTTATTATTTTTTAAATAATAAAGCCCGAAAACAAATGTAGAAACAACTTACGTCAGATTTCTATAGGTACTGTATACTACTAACATGAGTATTGATTATGGTGGTAAATTGAAAAATTAGAATTCTTAGCTTGATTTTTCTTTTACCACGGATGCAGATTGGATTCTTATTTAAAATGTACTTAACATATTTCTTCATTACATTATCTTCCAATCATCGTTATCGTAAATTTAATCTATGAATTCTATGAAATATTAATTTATCGCTAGGAATTTCATAATGTCAGCTGACATTAGGTAGGCTTCAAACGTGGCTCTCGTGACACTTAGATGTAATACGATACGGCGGCGGCCCGATCGGCGATACCGACAAAAATATGTTTGCTTTGCTAACCCTAAAACAACAAAACTTACGTAATTTTGTATGATTTACTAAAATTCCTCAACCCAAAAGTTTACTGAATAGCATACAATTACTATAAAATATACTGATTTCTTTGGTTTTTAATACAACAAGCAACTACGTATTTCTTATGACATAGGGGGCAAACGAACAATCGGAGCCTGCTGACGACTATCGACGCCTATATGGGCATACGCATTATTTTCTTCTCTTCTGTTCTTCAACAGGCCACCGGGTACTCAAACACCATACGAAACACGACAGCATAGCCGTCACCTTACGGCGGCGTCATGTGAGCGAAAGGTATCACCTCGATCGTGCCTGATCAATTTTGCTGCAATGCTTCATGGCACTATCTCTAAAAAATATAAACGTATTTTATACTAATGATAGCAGTAGTCAATGAAAAAGTTTAAATTAGTTGAATCTTGATTATGAATTATCGCAATAAAGTTTGAATTTGAATTTGAAAATGTTGTGCGTGAACATTCGGTAGAAGTTGATTGATAATGAGTATAGAGATTCATGATTATAGCTAAGCATGAACACTTTTTTATGGATGATTTATTTTTTATGTACTTAACTGTCTTTCTTTCAAACAGAGATTGTCCCCCAACAGTGTTTATGGCTCTTAGGATTGGACTTACCGACTCATGGTGGAACCTCTACCTAAAATATAGGCAAATAGTTAACATGATACAGTAATCTTATGTATAATAATAGTAATGAATGATATTTGTTAGACCAAAACAATTATGTAAGTAAACCACACGTTACCAAAATATTATATGTAATAATTTTTGCCAATTTCTGAGTAAATGTTTGTATACTTAAACATGACGTAACGTTATACAGGTAACGGGCCACAGATGATAATGACAAGCCAGCTGGACCAATTCTAGTAAAGGAATTACGTAGTCGCGAAGTATATTATTAGTTCAACCGCTTAGTTATATACTTCGTAACACGTTTCCAATTAGCAAAAACATCCGTAAGCCGTTTTGTAAGAGTTGTTGCCGGTGTTGTTTTGTAGCGGAATTGAGCCACCACCAACGAGGAAGTACGTCAGATGTCTCGCTCCAAAATGTCACCCTGAAGTGGTATTGTAACAATATTATGTTGCTGTGGTGTTCTCGATTTGTTTTTTTTTTTGGGTTCGCATTGCTCAATGTGTTGTTAGTATTTAAATAATATAATAAATAATAATAAAAATACTGTTACGGAATCTATCGCGGTTTCTTTAATTATTTTACTAGCTCGACGTTTCAGAATCTTTACAGCAACCAAGGTCACGGGTGGACTCAGATGACAGATGTCCTAATTTAACCACCACCGATTCCAGCACGAGCATGTATATCGCATCTGTTCTCTACTATAAAAAGTTTCTCTACTAAAAAATATATCAAAAACGTTAGTGTTCCGTATCAAAAATTTGGTGTGGTAGAAAACTGGTGCGCGAAAGCCACTGGTTGTCTGTAATTCAATTTAAGTGCGATATAATTTTACCTGGTTACGTTACTCTAACTGATCTGTGAACGCAACGTCCAATGTAGTGGAACTTATTAGGCGCTACGACTCGGAACGTTACTATGACGTCATACTTTTCGTGTTTGCAGATAGCTTATCGACTTACAAGAGGTTATCACGTCAAAATAGGAGGACCTGTGCGAATATGGTGCGGGCTGCTAGTTCTTTAATAAAACTAATATATAATTAAATAAACACAGCTTAATATTGTAATGAAAGTAAATCGATTTGAAAGTTGGTTATGAGATGGATCATTAACAAATCGACGACCGCCACCTATCAGGGGCACGTAATAAATGGGACAAATTAAGATACTTTATCGTGATATATTTTCCCGTTGCAAAATTTGTGAGACACACGGGGATTAGGAGGCGTAATTAGAGATCATTGGGAATAAATACAAAAGAGATTTTATAGTATATAAGGCATACATGTAATCATATGAACTAGTGTTACGAAAAAGGTAAAGCTGAGCCAGTATAAGTCTCATATAAGTTGAACCTTCATCTTTGAATGCGCAGTAACTAACATATTTACGATCTAGCTCTAGTAACATGTTACTCTCATAGGAGGTGCGGAGTAAGGCGTAAGGTGAAGAGCAGCGCCTTACCATAGCAACCTGTAGCCCGTGCCATTATTTTCCGCTGACAAATGTCATTTTGGTTCACCATACACGCCGCAGGCTATACTAAGTATTACACAATGGATATACCACGTGGGGTTATTTTGTAAAAAAGAAACCAATCATATTACTTATCATGCAATACTAATAATAATATCGACCTAGCTAAATTTCGGCCACGGCGGCCATCCCTATAGAGACAATAGCATAGCATGCACAAGTACGCTCCCAGTTCCCTTAATCTCCTATTCTGATGGGACGGCAGTACGAGCGGAGAGTAAATAGGTGCAGGACCGATAGTTTAACGTGCTCTCCGAGGCTCGGGAGTGTAACACCGCCTCTTGCCTGACTTCGGACAGTTAGAAGTTGAAAAATCCCAATATCGCTTTGGTCTGACCTGAGATTTGAACCCAGATGTCAAGACATGATGAACACTAGACCACGAGGCAGTCACTTATCACATATGAACACTATAAATAGTCATATATCACACGTAATAAAAATATTGGATAGTGAAAGAATAGGTTTTTATATAGCGTAAGAGGGCAAACGAACTGCCGGAACCTTCTGGTGCCTACTGACGCCCATAGTCATCCGTATAAAAGTTCTGCGAATGTGTTGCCTTACTTTCCTCTTACCCTCATATCGGCCACCGCCTACTGGCAAAAACCCGACAGTGCACTTATTCAGTCTTTTTACGCTTTATGGCAGTACTATGTTATTGAGAGGTAACTCCCCGGTCGTGCTAGCCCAAATCGGCTGCAATTCAGCATGGCACCACCTCTTACAAATACTAGTGCCGCGTTGCCTTGGTGGACAGAGGTATTGAATATCAACTTAAGAAAAAAAATCGACATTCAAACTTAAATAATATACTTTTGGAACAGTCTGCTAAAGTTATGCCTCGACGGTAATTCAGGTTAAAAACGTGTTATCCAATTATGCTGTCTCCTCCGGGACTATACGTGAATGAGGCCATTATTAAAGGAGTGTTTCATAAATTTAAATTGTACTTTTGGGCAATGCGTGCACGGAGTACACAGAAAGTGTCATATATGATCAGGTAAACCTCTTAAAAAAAACGACAACATACGCCGAAAATAAAATACAGAATGTATTTCCATATACTCAGAGTTTAGATTCGTTTTTTATGGTATACATACGAGCAATAGGAGCCCTTCTACGACTACCGACGCCCTTGAAACGGCAGCATTATTACTATGCCTTGCGCTACGTTGCCGTATGAAACGCGACGCCGTAGATGTCTCCTTACGACGGTATCAAGCGAAAAGTAGTTTGATGAATATGTCCACAAACAATAGATTCAGTCCGAAATAACAGATTGCAAAGTTTAATCGCATCGTGTATTGCGCCCATTAGGTATATCGCTTACAACACAAAATCAATGCGAAGTAAAAACAAGATAAAAAAGCGAAGCTACGAACGTCACGTTTCCTTACACTCTATGTCACATATCGTCACGTATAACAATAGCTCTCAGGCAAAGCATTTTACAAAAGGAACTGACGCAACTTTAAGATGAAAAGACTTTGCAACGAACCTTGCATCGGGTCTCTGACATAATTAGTATAAATGCGATTGCAATTTACACACCATTTAATGTTTTCGGTCTCTAAATCCAGAGCGTAGGTTGTCTCTGTTATTTGCCTCAGATTGCTTCAACAGATGTCTCGAATTGTCTATAAAACACAGAAATGGCGGCAATGTGTCCGTGCTTCTATTTCTTAGCATTATTTTCGGTGAAAACAATAAAACGACCAACAGAAGCAAATGGTGCTGGATACATTTTTCAACACAATCATACGTCTCCATCTTAATACATATTACGTTAATAATGGGAGGATATCGACGAAAATCACCGACATCCAATTTCTCGGGAACGACGGCATTCTGCGTGTTCTAGTAATTTCTGCGGCATAATTTTATTTATTAGACTGTGCCCTCATTGAAGCAGCGAGAACACCCCATTTGCCGCTTCATTGACTTACAACGGCACTACGTAATACTTTGCACATATTTCTGTAGCGCCTCTCGCAAATGTTGGATCCCCCACACCTCATTATGTTGCGAATGACATTTAATAAAACATTATGCTTGTCTAACTGACGATTTTCGATAAACGTATCTATAGCAACGCTCTAATGCGAACGGAGTAACCCAATAAAAATATATTGCTTTTTAATGTTGGTCGGAGAGTTTCTTGCATATTTTTGATGCTATGGATGTAAACGTATGTTGAAGTTCATGTGAAATGTATATTAAGATAGCCAAAAGAGATAGACAAAGATATCAAAGCCGATATTTTTACCAACTGGCTGTTGATATTTGTTATGTAACCATATAGATATAAAAAAAATATTTAAGTAAATAAAACTTTGATGATTGTATATCGAGTACTATAAATATGCTGCATTGCGACGGAATTGGGCTGGCACGACCGGGGAGGTACCTGTCGCTCAACTGAAACCATCGTAAATGGGGGGATGTAAATGAAGAGCAACGCATCGGCATAGTAATTATGCTGATGTTTATGGGCGTCGGTAATTGTAGAAGTGCTCGGAATTCTCGTTTGTCCCCTAATACTAGTAAAAATAATTATACAACAGCAGGGCAAAAAAACACACACTTTAACGGACCAATTATAAGGAAGTGTTTTAAGAAACAGTGTTTTCATAGCATAGCAGGACAAACGAGCATTCGCGATGCCGTATTATTGGCAGTCGTAGCCAGTTCGTGATTATCGACATCCATTAACATCCATATGCAGATGCGTAGAGTTCCTTCACCCTATTCCTTCTATGTTTTTTTCACCTTTGCGAAATAATGTGTTAAGCAATAATTTATTAATCAGTAGGTTACGCGTAGGCAAATCGCCACTCTGTATTAAATCGTAGCTCGTCCCACTAACCGCAGCATTGTCCTAGTTTGTCGAAAAGCTGTAAGCAAATATTAATTTTAATACAAACTATTTACCGGTAACCGCAATAGCCATTACCGCGATCAATACATTTTGACGTCAATGATGGAGCTGACCATACCACAGAGATTATTACATCCAAGTGAACTTACCATTGATTCACACACAATGAGGAGTTTTACAGGAATAGTGTTCCCGTCGGTTGTGGTACTTATTAAAATACAACTAGCGACTTACCCCGGCCTCCTCCTTGGGCGAAAACCGCACGCAAATGTGTTCACTAGGTTTTGAGAGAGTCGACAACATACAAACGGAGAACTTTTGGGGACTTCGTTTTGTCATGATCATTTCGCGGCTATTTTTCCGCTGCCGGTGTGAGACGATGTGTTTCGGCTTCCGGGAAACAACCTTGTTGTATAACAAGTAGATATAAATATATTTTATATTATTTTTTGGAATTATTCTTCCTGCTGGTACGTTACTGATAAGTAAAGAAATGAGCATGCATTTTTACGTTGCGTGTGTACGCCGATCGCAAGAAATTCACTTGTTCGCGTTGTTGTTGTTGTTTGTTGGCTACCGTTTACTGACCGAGCATCCAAATGATTGAGGTGTAAAGTTAGTATCTAACAACTACTATCAAGGTCAGGTCTCAGATCAACTGCGTTTGACAACTTGACGCCTGTATATCTTCTGGCGTTGTAAATTTCTATCTATGGATGAGTTGGTAATCATCCAGTGATCCGTAAAATGGACTTATTTAAATTGTATAAAATCAGTTCATGTGCAGCCCAATATGAATTAATTAAAGGAATCTTTAGTAAGATAGAGTAGCAGCACATTTAATAAGCGATTAAGGAATGGAGATGAAACTAAAGAAAAAAAAAGTGTAGTGTGTAAAGATCACACAGAGACGGTGTGACATACTGTCTCACCGTCTCTGTGTGATCTGTTTTATCTGTCTGTTGCCTAGGCGCGAACATTCTTGTGCTTCCAACTAAATGACTATGTCTCCTGTTCTTAAATTTCTAATTTGAAATAGTCACATTTGATATATTCACACAAGTTAAACTATGTTGTGCTGGCAATAGTCACTTATTCGTGATATGGGCTCGTGGATAAGTTTCACCGATAGATAATTTGTCGTAAATAATAAAAAATGTTCTTGCATAAAAACGTGATGAAGCAGCGATAATTTTTAAAAATATTGTACATTTAAAGAAATGAGATCGAATCAATCCTTTGGGTGCCGACCATGTTCTGGAAGACTCTCCACAATTTATATATATTACTCCAAAGCAAATAGGAATTTCGAAATAATATAATCCTTAATTGGGTTTGATTTTATGGAAAGAAAACACTGACGACTCGGCCCTAACTACGAATCACCCGTTACAAAGCGTACATCAAAATACATAGTCCAAATAGTTAGCAGGAGCAAATGAAAGATCAACACTCACATACATGACTTTTGACTTGTCTACATACAAATTCCGACTGTGAACCAACCCACGAGCTTGTCTCGAAAATACATGCCAAGACTCGACAGTTGCTTTGCCATTTCAATTGATATTAGTTGTGTTTATTTATTGTTGTCATGTAACAAAATACAATGTGAATTGTAAGAGGTTGTATATTTATTAGGTCAGCGTATGTAACGGCCCGATGTAACCAAGAAAACTACAATAAACGAAGTATAAGTGCATAGTAAATATCACCGAATTTAGCGTCATTATTTTTATTAAATATGCTCACCGCATAAAACCGATACAAACCTTCACGCTATGTCGAAGGTCAAAGACCGTGGGCGTATCACCTGGGCGAGTAACGGTCGCCCGGTCTAGATTGAACTGTACAGTGAGAATGTGAAAGACAAATGTGGTCAAGTTTTAGGTACCTATATTTTACAGAATTAGAATTGAGTACCGAATACAAAACACCCTCTATAGACATTTTATAAATAAATGCACTAAAGATCATCAGTCATTGCTCAGGTGGTGTCTGCAATTTATCCTGTTAAGGCCATGCCGACCTGATATATGACATTTTATCAAATTAATACAATTTAAGTATTACTTATCCTTGCATAGTGTTGTGTAATAATTTTCTTTTTTTAACATATAAAAAGAAATAAGGGCTAACAAAATATGACGTCATAGGCAGGTAAATATTACATATGTTGTAGCTTCATGAGATTAACTCATAGCTTCTAAAAAATTCTGAAAATGCATTACATTTTTGGTACAAACTAAATGATACTCAAACCAACAGAACTTTCTCGTCATTTTAGCGGCATAAACTTGATTATTTACACTAGTTTTCCGTTCTACCGCCTTCTTATTATTCAAACGTAAAAAGTATGATTTTTTTTCCAAATGGAAATTCACTGAAATAAATAAATTATATATATGTATCTAGGTAGTACACGTATATAAGTATATAGAACTTGGGTAACGGATATAGCTCAGATAATCAGCAAGCTAAAGTGGCAATGGGCAGGCCACATTGCCCGCTGACGACTGATAACCGATAAACGCTGAGGAAGAAAGGTTCTCGAGATCGCCGCTGTATACAAGTAGCTCGTGACCGTGACCTATGGCGCTCCATGGGGGAGGCCTATGACCAGCAGCGGATGTCGTCCGGCTGGTGATGATGCATGATGTCGTGGGCATTATTAATTTCAATTATATATTTCCTAATATTACGTAATTTTAATATAATAAATTAATGCATTAATTAGTTAATGATTATTAAATAAATTAATGTATTAATTAGTTAAGAATTTTTAAATAAATTAATACATTAATTAATTTAAAAATATTAAATAAATTAATGCATTAATACATTAATTAATTTAAATATATTAAGTAAATTAATGCATTAATTACCGATGTCTGCTGTACTTTTGAAAATTCACTTGAAATAAGACTATATTTTATTCCTTCTTTAGTTCAAGTGCCGTATACTCTTGTTAAAACTATTTTTCAATGTTATTATTTCTGTTCAACATCATGAATGTTTCCTTTTTGGAGGGCATAAATTTGACAATAATTGCTATTGTAATGCTTTACTAAACTAGTAAAAATTGACGAAAAAAATCACTTTTTTTCTTACAATTACTAAATATCACGATTACAAAATCATTTAAAATAGTAATAAGTTTTAAAACTCTTGATTCAGGAACAAGAAAGACTTGAAATGTGATAAAATTTGACTAACAGAGAAATTGTAACCAATTATTATCAAGGATGCTACAGAGCCACGTGTATTATCCTCAAGATGTTAAGTAGATCAATTAATTATCCCGGAGTAGCTTTCTGAGGCAAAATAATATAAGAAATCATTTTTTATTCCGGCAATTGTTCTGGTATAATTTTTGCATTATCTCTCTCGGCATCTTTGAATGAGATGATTAAATCATTCCATTTACGCAGGATATAATTCTTCAGGGGGTTTTTTGAGTAAGAATGTAAACGGGGTGTTTCTCTTCCTGTAATACGTTGTAACCGATTAGGTGATTAGGCGATTACCATCCAGAATTTATGTTAGTGTGTTAAAATCTTAATTTACAAAAAAGTGACAATTTCCAAACTCTGCACTAAGGTTAAATCTAAACTTGGCATTATGTAGGCCAGTTCCTGTGTCTTAGGGACAAACTTTCCCTGGGTATCTTCTTAAAGAAAAAGGTTCTTAGCACGCCTTCAGGTGAGATTGATCTGTAATAACAAAGTCACTAGGTAGGTATATTCATTTATTGAGTACCTATATATATTGAGATTAATTAATTGCTAAGACAAGAATACTATATTATTTTATGGCACACTGAAAAGTTTGTACATTTTTGCTAATTGTCTATAAGTGAAGTACACAAATGGGGCGCAGTGTCAATCCTCGAGATCTTGGGTGTGTTTGATTCTTCGTTTCGACATTATCATTTTCTACTCAAAAATAAATTTACAAAGCCAAATTACTAATTGACACTTAATTCTCATCCATCCATCCAACCTTATCGCCTACAAATATCGTAACAGAATTATATAACATTATTCATACAACATCTGCACAACGTATATCCGAATAAGTTAAGTGTTTCTCGTGGCTATTGACTATTTACTACAGACATAAAGGTCTCTAGCGGAAAAAATATACACAGGACCGGCACGTTAGGGCCGAAAAGTTTAAGATTTTATTAATTTTATTACGTCAATTATTCATCACCACCGGCTGCCTTTATCAACGACTGGAAATAATAAAAAAAAAGCACGACCTATCCACGGCCATTCGCATCATGTCCCTTATTTAAGCAGATAATATAGAGTTTATAGTAGCTTTAGTCTATATTGGTGCAATTATATTTTTCACATTTTATTTTCAAAATTCTTTACTTCAACAGAACAAAATATCTAACGGAAAAAAATAAATATAGAGCTGTAGAGCCCTATATTTATAATTGCGCAACAATCTGTTTTATATAATACCGCCGTAAAGTGAGATCTTCAGTGAGTATTCGATGGCCCATTGAGAAGGGGGCAAGGAGGGCAACCCGATGCCTTTTCTATATAAAAAAAGTTTTCCTGTCACTTTTATTGATATAACACAAGATTAAAGCAATATTAAATTTAACGCTTGCTGTTTATAAAACAAAAAATTTGCTTAAACAAATAATGATATATTAGAATTTGATGAAACTATAATGTATAAATATAAATAAGTGAATAAAGCTCAATGTTAGTACTGTTAGAGTGTTGTGTGGAACTAAAATGGCTTATGTCCCATCGCGGTCTCCAAAGTGTAAGACATAACTTGTATCATTGTGTAATTGTAGAATAATTTACTTGAAATATCTGTAATATATGCACAAATGGATTATTCAATAGTATAAATTATGTCATTCACTTATGATACTAACGTAAACACGTAAATACAAGGATTTAATTTTGGCAATTTATCGCTAGGAGGCCTGTAGGTAAACTAAATGAGTGCCGAATTTTTGAGTGAGGCATGGCCGGTCAATTGTAGTTTATACGGCGCATGCAGATTGCTGACAGATTTTGATTTATCATTTTAATTTAGCGAGCTGCGAGGGCGAGTGCCCCTTGAATCCCGAGAGATTGGTTAGCCTATCCTGCTCTGGACCTCAGTTTTCAATTTAACTTCATTAAATTAATCCTCTATATATTCTCTTCTGTTGTAAGAAACACTTATTTGGTACCCACGTTGTGTTCTTGGGTTAATTACAAAGAAAGGAGAAGAAATACATTTATAGGATGGAAAGCAATGCAATATAAGCCTTGGACGAAATCGCGTAAAGTGTTACCCTGGTACCAATGTTTTACACGGTTTTATTCCTCATAGTCTTTCAAACCGCTGGCCCCGATCAAACCAGAGTTTTTCTAACGCGCGTTAATAAGCCAATACCCCGTGAGCCAATCATCCATAAAGATGGAAATATTTGTTGGAATGTAAATTTACTTCATCCCAAAATTATGTACAAATAATAAGGAATCTCAAGCTTTTTGAAATGATATAGATAGATAATTTGCACGGATGAATCACAGCAAAACATTGGCTCTGTAAACCTGTTTTCCCATTGCAATTCATTGCACTGTCGCATTATATTCACAAAAAACACATTTACTAATGAGAAATAAATTTTCATTTATATAATTAGTTTACAAAAGGTTACCTTCGAGTGAGGTGAGTCGCGTTGTCTTAATTTAATCGCTTATTAAAATGGTGATGAACTTGGAGTAGTTACGTCAGAAGGCCACCCCCGGACCCCCGCCCAATCGTCGCCCGCCTTCATTTGTTTTCTGGTGTCACTCCTTATCTCGTCTTGCAATTATTACAATTTGTCCGCTCCTTCCCTTATCTTAGCGAGTCTGCCACTTCAGCATAAAGGCAAGCGACTTCAGCAGACTCAACAAGATCGCATTGAGACAATCTTCTTTTTTATCATTTAAGTAAGGGCGAAGATTATTTCGAAACTTTAAAAAATGACCGGCAGTAAATTAAAAAAGGCGGCCGCTGCCAAGTTGTCGCCTCACTTTTTAGTAAAGTTTACATTTGGTCCCTTCGTTTGATACTCTTTGCCGTTTTTCTTCATTTTTAAATTATCGACGGTTTCGTAAGCGCACTCGAGTGTTGTTCTGCAATTAATTTAATGTCTAATTAGAAATCAGTTAATGTAATTTAAAAATTAATAACATGACCAAGTTTTAACCAAGCAATCTCACATATATCTAGCATTAATTAAAAAAACATTATCTGCAATTACTCCACGACTAAGTCTGTACCTCCGTATAATAAAAATATGCACGAATGTAAAAACCCTTCTTGTGGGCTCCGACACACACGAACATATATAAGCTATTTCATTATGGAATTAGTCAATGTTATGAATGTGAAAGTTTATTATATTTTCACACAAAAACAACTAAACGTGTTTAGTAGGAATTTGGCTCAGATATAGGCAGTGCCAAGATGCACTGCAGCCGGATTGGTCCGGCACGATCGGTGAGATACCGCGAGCTTATTCGTCGCGTGATATCGGATATTATAGTTCTCTGCCTTATGACTTCGTTACGAATTCTGTCGGACAGAGAAACAATCAACATAGCACGTTCAATAGGCCGTTGAGCTAAACTTGCGGGCCAGTCCTACATTAAGATCCGTAGGTCTTCGCGGGGAGAATGCATTGGTTGAAGACTTTTGTCTTCGGGCTCTGCGGTACAGGTGACGTGAGAATGTGACGAAGCTTCCGGAAGGCTACCCAACCCAACTGAATCCTTCTTTCGGCTGACTAGTAGTATAGTAGTCGTAAAAAAGCTTAAAAAATTGAAAAGGAAGTCAACCTCCTTGGAAGTTCCGTAATTCCATGGTTACACCAACATGAATTCAGAATACAACATTTAATATTTCAAGTGTTGTTACCTATACTTCAAAGTTGTTTTAACAGAAATATATCTTCAAGCATTCATTTCATGCAATGTGTTTAGTTAATCCTTTGCACAAGAATATTTCAATAATATATAGATAGGACAGGCATTCGTTTTTGTAAAATCCACCGCCCTATCTAGAGTCTAAAGTGACATTAATACTCCTAGAAGTGGCTATCGTGTATGAACGGTAAACATATTACTGTTTTGCAATGTAATATAAGGTAATAAAATGTTATGCGCCTTAACTGAGAGTTGGAGACGTTAGTGTTTCTGTATACGATTCAGCCAAAGTTTCATTGTTGGAACCACAATACAACGGTGCAGCTACACTGGAGCAAACACTCATTAGTATCATCAGCATCTTACACGATCCACAGCACTTTGTTGGTTAGTGTTGAACCAAAGAGATAACTAAGGTGGTCTTAAATAGGAGTTAACATGAGGAAGAGGTAGTGCCAATCTACGTAGGAGGAGGTTGTGACATGCATGGTGCATGATACTACATCCTCCTATGCAACGGAATTGGGCCGGCACAATCGGGGAAGTACCTATCGCTCACTTGATACCGGCGTAAAGTGACAGTGTCGGTGTCGCGTTTCGTGCGGTTTGTGAGTAACCGGTGACCCATTGGGGGGATGATAGGTGGGCAACACATTTGCGTAACAATCATACGAATGTCCATGGGCGACGGTAGTCACCAAAAGGATCTCTTTCCTCGTTGGTCCCCTTAAGCTATAAGAAAGGAAACCTTCATGTGATCTTACGACAGGCTTAGACGACAGTAAGAGAAAACTAAAGCTTTTGTCCGCTATGGAATAATTGCCGTGGCGACTATGAGAGTGGTTGATACAAGAGCAGTCTGCACATCTTTTGTACGTAGGGATGTCTATGGGGGTTTGTAGTTAACAAAAAACAATGCGAGAGAAAACCGATCAACTGCGAACCGGACGCAAACGTTATACAACACGTCTGCATGTACTCATTTAGTATGAAACGAACTACAAATATAAGTTTGTAATATTTTTTGTTACAGTATCAGAAAATTTCTAGATTCTCTGTGGAAGTGCGATATTGATTGTATTCATTAATACTTAAATATGAATTTAAAAAACAATACTTATAATACTAAAGAATAACATTATGTGCGCCAAAGATTTGCAGATCTCGATATTCGAAATGAATTTTTAGATACTTTAACATGTTCCTGAAAAGCAGGTCTTGACAGACAGAACAAAT
>JAFELO010000118.1:582330-641118 GCA_017140195.1 Eumaeus atala
GACATTTCAGAAGCTTTTCAGTAACCATGGCTACGGGTCGACCATCCCAACTGCTGTAAAAGTAGTTTTAACCTAATGAGTAACATTCGCGTAAACTTAAAGGATTAATGATATGTATCTACCTCTGCTGTTACGCATCTTCTACGGGAATTTAGGAGGGGGATGCCGCTCCTAAATCCCCGAACTTTAATGATTTTTTTCAAGATTCGAGTGCACACGTGATCGCATCGGTGAATGGAAATTCCTCGCGCCAGCCCGATTAGGATCCGATGCACTGGCTCTTAAGAATTAGCTTATTTGCATCAAAATGTAGTTTAATTCTTTTGTAATAACTTTTAAAGAGATAATCACATTTTTGTGTTGATTGTTAAATTTACTTACATAGAACATTTAAAGTCTTTTTCTCGGAGTTCGCTTCTCGGCGTCACGCACACCCCGCGACAAAATGTATTTTAGTTCCAAATAAAAAAGGTCGGATACTTAGCGAAGAATATTAAAAGTTCACAATATCGACGGAGGCATCCGGTATTTGCGTCTAAGAAGCTGAAACGATGTTATTCTTTCCTCGCGAATGTAATAAGCCTTACCCGCATCACAAGTATCAAATCTAAAATTATTTCTCAACGATAATAAGAATATACGATTGTATAATGGAATATAATTAACTAACGTTTAAGATTATTTAATCTTAAATTATTATTATTATTATTATTATTTAATTATTATTATTATTTTGATGATGATTATTATGATTATTCAATCTCACAGCATTTGCTCTGAGCCCTCCGGTGAATAATCTTGAACAAACATCTAACTCATGCTCATGAACTTGTGAGTTACTTGCGAAGAGTAATGATGTTTATAAGAGCGATGTAGGTAGACATAATATTAATTTCCAATCAGGGGAGTTAACGGTTCCCTTTCTTTTGCTATAAGTATATAATAATAATATAATGTATAGAAGATAAGCTATTTGCCACATCACCACAGAAACACACATCACAGAATTTAGGTGGATGATGCCCCTCCTAAATTCCCGAACTTTAACGATTTTTTTCAAAATGAGACTGCAGACGTAAATTCGCATCGGTGAATGGAAATCGGAGGATGCACTGGCTCTTAAGAATTTGCTTATTTGCATTAAAATGTGGTTAAATTCCAAAATTATGTCGTCCATATCGACAAAACGCAACAAAACGATGACGCAACCCGAATGACTGATCGATGTCAGTAGCGTCGCGCACGCCGCATTCCTCGCTCTACAACCGCCTATTCATGTGCCAAACGTTGCATCTAATCGTGTGAGTAATTCTCTCATTCATCTCCTCAATGCTATGCCAAATGGCATGCATTAAAAATGCAACGGTTGTTACGTTATATTGACCAGTCCCTAATGGTTTCACGAAAGCTCATATGCTATTTCTTCAAGTTTTCAACACACAATACAGTTGAGGCTTTTAGCATTGTAATGACCCGCATAAAATAGGCTATTCAATATACATGATGCACAATAGTGATGCATATCGATACGCTCTATAACCCTGAAGCCATGTTAACGCTCGCTACAGATTTGCCTTTGAACTGCATGTAATATCTTGGCTTACATTTCCCTTCAATGAACATATCGCAACGATTCATTAGATACGGTTCGCATTTAGCATTCAGTGAAATTCACTTGTATTCGTGTGATAGTTAATATTGTGTTATGTTTATCGCGTGTTAGTTTATAAGGCCATAGTGTACAAGACAACTACCATCTATAGTTATAATGAAACCAAAAACCCCAAAAGCTCTCTATCTGTATGTGATCGTATTATCAAAATCTACTAAACGGATTTTCATGTGGTTTTCGCCCATAGATAGTCCTATAGTGTATAATTTACTCACGGAAAAAGCCGGATGGATCACTAGTGATACAGTAGTTAAAATAATATATATTATAAATGTGATAGTTTACAAACAACAAGCGTGTATCCTTTCCAATAAATTGATATATAAAATAAATCTTTATTCAAGTAATGGAAGATAATCAAAAATTATATAATAAATCATACTAAATGTACTAATATTAAAAAATGTGAAAAACTTGGTCGCCTATAAGTCGTAGGAACGATATAATTTTACGTGATAACGGTTCTGTAATTGATCTATGAAGAAATCACATGGAGTGAAACAGAGGACTTGATACGCTCTCTCACTCGCAGGCTCCGCCCGTTCGGAACATTACTATAACTCGGAAGTTCAAAACACTAATAGATGTCTTATTTTTTCGTACCTGTAGTTTTTGTTATTGATTTTCAAGACGGAATCACGTCAAGAATGTGTGGTATTCGTTCAGACAAAAACTATTGAACTGATGCGCAAATTTGATATGACATAGATTACAATCTGCAGTAACATAAGAATATTTTTCATCCCAGTAATATAAACGGTTCTCTTGGGACACATTTGTTCGGGTATAAACGTAGGGCACAGGTAGTATTATTTTAAAGTAACGTTGGCTTTGCGATAAACTAAATACACAAGTGGGTAGCTACACTAGCAGACGCTAGCTTTAATAGACAAAACAACAAGCGTTTGAATGGTTGTGGGGAATAATATTTTAATAGTGACGAGAGAAGCTGACGTCGGGGCTTTAGCGCGGAACTTGCGAATAAACTAGTCGAAGGGCGAGATAGACAAAAGCACAATCGCTATTATACAATATTATTGGTTATAACTTTAAAAGTTTTTTACTATTCATCACAAACGTTTTATACGGGTTTATTTTTAACATAAAATTTATGGGATAATTTTATTGATTCGCACTTTTAGAATCACCGGCGGACGAAAGGTTAACAAAACAGATATATAATGCTAATGTGTAAGGATTTTTATTCCGGTTAAGTACAAGTCTGACACACTATGATCGTCTGCTGTCCGAAAGTGGTATCCGGAGTCTTCGCAACGGGCGTGTTTGTATGAGGAGAGTAATGAACATGAAGGAGGCAAGGCAGGTATTTGTATAACACAAAATAATCTTAACTCTTATTTTCTTCTTATGGGAAACCCGTAATTATTGTCTACTTATTCACAATTATTTTTTTCATTATCAGCCCTTATCGGTCCACTGCTGGACATAGGCCTCATTTAATGAACGCCAAGACGACCGATCTTCTGCTACCGGCTATCTATCCCTGACCGGCTACTGCACGGAGATCGTCTTCCCACCTGGTGAACGGTCGACCAACACTCCGTTTTCTTAAGCGCGGCCTCCACTCCAGAACCTTACTGGCCCATCCTACATCGGTTCTTCTGAGTGTGTGACCAGCCCATGACCACTTCAGCAAGCTTATTCGGAGCATGATATCGGATACTTTAGTTCTCTGCCTTATGAGTTCGTTACGAATCCGGTCGGACAGAGAAACAACCAACATAGCACTTTCAATTATTTACTGACAATAAATTAATAAATGTACGTGTAATTTTATAGACAGCATTTTAAAAAGATATCGGATAATAATATTAGGAATTAATTTAATTTACTATGGAATAAGGAAAAGTATATTATTAAGTCTATTTGTTATCATAACAAATATCATACATGATAACACGGAATGCTCTAAATAGCTGTCTCATTGCATACCTAGGTAGGTAGATGTTTGGGCTCAATAGGCGAGTTCAGTGTGGTCCTTCAATAGACTCGTGTAATAATATTTGCATACAAAGACGATACCGACCGAGCTCTGTACTTTGTACGCAAATTTGTAAATTTTCTGCGGATTGTTCGTGCACCTACAAAATAGTACGGAGCTATTTGTGTAGAAGATATAAAAGGTCAATCTTGTTAGTATAAAAACGTCAGATTATTGTTATGTTTTGAAAATGAAATTATTACGAGATTTTAGTTTAGTTTATTTTATTTATTCTTTTTACTTTGTATTTGGAGATTTCATTCTCTCGCTAGCGCTATACAGTACTGACGCTGTCACTTTTTAGAATATGTTAAAATTTCAGATTCTACCCAACTGGTACGGTTCTTGCGACAAGTTGGTGAACCAGAACATATTATTTATACCAATATTTTGAAGAGGAAATAGTTGATTGTTTGATTGTTTATTTATTTGTTTCTTTCCTTGAATAATCTCCGAAATTACTGGAACTATCTAAAAAATATTTTACCAATAGAATCCAACATTATCAGCGACGGACATGAGCTACAGAACATGTTCTAAAACGTTTTGATGATAATGATAATATGACCAAAATGTGAAAAAATATCAAATTACATCCTTATTTAGCTGCAGACATGATTGTCATAAATTTCATTTGTTATCTTTGTTACGTGTAACATTTACGAGGCCGAAATTAAAGTACATATATTTTATATTTCTTTAGATCAATATTCTTTTGCTGCATTCCGTGAAGTATCCGTGTTGGAGTGAATGAACTTAATTGCTATTTACGCCATTTTATTTACTATTAAAAAAAAGCTTGGATCCAGCAGTTAGTTAATTAAATTTACGTTCCACAAAGTGTATACTAAGCGTACTTAAAGAAACCCATTATGTCCACAGCCGACAATACATCTGCTCAAGGGTAATTTCCTTGCAACGTCCCATGTCCGTCGTCGCCTTCCGTACGTATCTGAATACGATACGGTATCAGGAGTGGGATGGATTAAATTGCAAGTGCGCTGATGTATTTATAGCTGGGCCAGAGACAAACGAGCGCTCGCGTGATGGACCTGCCTCGTTATGCGAATTAATCGAAGTTGCAGCAAATAGCGCACCTGCTCTGTCTGACTGAATTATGGTTAGCACTTCACGTACTGATCAACAGGGAAATTCGGAAGCATCGCAACTTTTGTTACAGACTAAGCACCATGTCGATGTTTGCTTGCACATGAGACACTAACACAGATGCTTTATATTATCTGAGCTGAAGTTATAAGATTAGTTCAAGACTTTGGAATAATTTCTTTACATTTGGTACAAGTCAAAGGACTGACCGCAAATATAATTTGGATTAAATTTCATATAATACTAAATATCGCATATAATATGTAGCTTAATCTCAACTCGCTTTTCTTACAGATTTACCATTCCCTTTCCCTGTGTATAAAACATCTAGGGTATACAAATGTTTTGTTAAAATTTCAATCACAATTTACCTGGTTCTCTATACGATAATGACGAACAATAATATACAAATTAAGCTTGGCATTATTTCTAACGCGCTTGGCCCACCACTAATTCCCGCCACTGCTACACATGTTACTCATGTGTCTCCATGATCGACATCGACATCCACTTTGAACCTATTGGTATAATCGCAGAGAGCCTGAGGTAAAAGCTGAAATTGTCTTGGAACCCTCTTAGTTTTTAAGACCTCTCGCAGACGCGTTGGTGACCTTTACGGAATAGATATGATCTTTTCTTGCAGACCTCTAAGTGGTATCGGATCGGAAATACCGAGGGAAATGCAGTTGGTTCTACAGTACAGTTGTGTGCGGTAAAATGTGGCGCACATATATGATGGGCGTGGGACTTAGCATTCTCTCGCGATGTCTGATGATGTAATTCTGCTGCTGGTACTAAGTGGATCAATTCCTTGGAATATTCCCCATATAAAATACGATAAAGTGTGTGACGTGTGTCCGATGTGAGTGAACCGACATCTCTTCGTAGGAACAAAGAAATGAAGCTGTCCGGATATAACTTGGTCCTCAACTCGAGTCACCCTACATTGTATACGGTAAAATGCAACGAGCTGATATTGCTGGGCCCCTGCCAACAGGTGGGAGCAGTAGTTCATGTGCAGTCGTAGCTGCGCCTTATAAAGTTACAGCCGATGGGCTATATTGAGGTACTGCTTTGCGCTATTGAGCACGGCCATGTTCTTTGAGGCTAATTTAGCTTAAATTTCCAAATTACCGCGGAACTGAACGTTACTCAATGTGTCGACACCAAGTATTCGATCGATCGATCGAGAGATCGATAGTTAGGTTTTTTCAAAACGACGAGATGCGACAAAGAGTACGCCTTTGTCGCATCTCGTCGTTTTAGCGGTGAACGCGCAAACTTATTTGGTTTTCTTATGGTTGTTGAACTAGACAAAAGTTAGTCGGCCCCATTCCGAGACTTTGAATAGCAAATCATCGTCTACAGATACAAGCTTGTTCCGATATCAGTTGACGTATTCCTGGGAAATATTGGCATGGCCAGTGTTCAAAGCATCCCCAGTGTTATCATCTGCGGAACAATTAAGGCCACTACTTTGCATCGTGTCATTGATATGCAGAAGAACCAGTGTACGGGACAGAACACAGCCTTGGGGAACACCTGCGTTGACATATCTCAGGGTGGAGCATGCGCTGTCAATCACGACTGACGATCATGCCGCAACTTGGCAAGAACCTAGTGATCCAATCGCGTAATTTACCGGCAAGTTTGTATGAAAAAAGCATTGAAGGGTGCGTTTTGTGACAAAACCGATCCAAGGTCTTCTTTCCATGTTTCCCTTTGTTTCAACTGCTTTCGCCTATTGGAGAGTTAAGTAAATTAGAAGATAAACAGTTGAACGTCCGCGGTGGAAACCGTACTGGCGGTCGTTAATTATTTGATGATATTCTGGCAGTTGACAATGGATTCCATAGTTTTGGGAAACGCAATATAGATCGGTAGCTGGATGGGTCGGAGCGGTCACTTTTTTAGGAATCGGGTTCACTAAAGCTGCCTTCCAAAAGCTGGGGACTACGCCAATAGGGTTCAAGTATCGGAAAAGGCGCGACAACATCCGAGCCAACTCCAAATCGCATTTCCGCAGCACAATAGGAGCGATGCCATCGGGTCCACTCGACTTATGGATGAGAAGTGCCTTACGCACGGCAATCTGCCGGAATATAATATCGGGCATCGAATAACCACACCATGGGATAGTAGGGAGCGGAGTTCCCTGATCATCCAAAAAGGAGTTCGACGCAAAAACATCGGCTTCCTCTTGCGCAGCATGGGTCAGCGATTCATCACTCCGGTGCAAAGTAGGGATGGAAGGCTTAGTAAAATTCCCTGAAACAGCCTTAGCGAGGGACCCGAAAACACGAGTGCCTGAAGAAAAGCTCACGCCAATTTTTCTTTCTTGCTATGGATTTGGTTTGACAACAATTTTTTTGGGGGCCATACAGGCAGAATTATACTCCTACTTTACTCCAGTTTATTACGAAGTGGCAACTTACAGTAGCGTCCAAGCTATGGTTGCGACTTGCCGCAAGTCGGTACCGCAGAGAACGGAATGATAAGTTCCATTCACTGAATCACCACATCAGCATTAGACTCCGCAATGGCGTCAGGGTTATCCAGCTAAAAGCAAATTCACCTCTATGGGTAGGATTCTAAGAATGACCGCATCCCGTTCCAATTAGCTGACCTATAGACGCGACGACAGTCTACAAAATCCGGCCCTGCTCTACGCCTAATTGACACTGGAGACCGTGTCGGGCAGTGGTCCGACGAGCCCAGAGGAGCATTGACGGAAACCAGGTAGCTGTCTGGATGGGAGGTCAACAGAAGGTCCAGCAGGGAAGGTGTCTTTCACGTCTGGATTCGCGTGGACGATGATACCAATTGTGGCAAATAATATGCCAAGATCACTAAAAGATCTCCCCGTGTTATCGGTAGTACGTGAACAAAGCCAATTGGCGTGATGGGCGTTAATATCACCAAGAATCACGATCTTTGCGGCTTTAATCTGTTTCTGCATAAAACCTGTAGCCATTACTATGTCCTCACGGTTTATTTCGGGATTTCCCTTATGGAATCTGCATAGGCACGCATAGACGCGGGGGTGGTCATCGCTATCTACGCGCAGCCAAAGTATGTATAGATTGCAACCTTGAAGACAAGGTCCTCAAGGTTGAAGAGGCGACGATAGTTGTTATCTTTTCCGATAAAAACACACACCACAGCCCATGGTGAAAATAAATGTTCTAATTTATACCCTGGGTAGGTAGTAGCTTCTTCGTTGCTGGTAAACCGCCCTCGGGGTAATCTACTTATGAACTGTGCTTCCATGAGATTGGGGGGCTTTGGGCCTACCGGAACTATTACAAACCGATCTATACGCGCCGTTGTCGGAGCCAACTTCCCGGGCGCGCCGGACCAATCCGGCTGCATATAAATTGAGTTCAGTTTGCGCTACCTCTCTTAATTGTAATGTCCCTCCCTTATCAAGACGGAGGCAGGACAAGATTGCAATGACTTATACAAGCCGAGAAAAGAGATGGCAGCCAGGAGAAGCCCAGCTGCTATGTACCACGGAGATGTATGTAAATAAGTGATATGTTAATATTGAATACTCATTATATTTGGAATACTGTGATGAATGAGATATTCAGTTTTGAGCTTATAATTAATGTACAAAATAAATAATATATATCCTCATCATCATTATTATCAGCCATATCGGTCCACTGCTGGACATCCATCGGTCCATCTGGTGAACGGTATAATTGTCTATCTGCTCGCATGAAATATGTATACTCGTTCATTTCTAGTCTAACAATTATACAAACAACGATGCTCAACAATGATTATAATTCACAGTTAAAACAATATGCGCCGTGTAATCCAATAAACTTAAATTGGATAATGAGCGAGTTATAATGTGATAACCATATCCATGTAGCACATGCATATAACTTTTTATTGACCTCGCAAAAATGATACCGCAACGAATTGAATATATATTGCTCGATTGGAGCACAATAAACAGAATGTGCCATACTCAGTTTGATTATTACAATTGGAGCCCAGCACCTGCGGTCCGGCCTATATAAGCTAAAATAACCGCAAAATCGAATTAAATGCCCATCAGACACTATTCAATATGTTGACACATCGGAATTAGATACTAATCAAGTTGACCGAGTACTGATTAGAGCAGGATGCGCTTAAATTATAATTAACCAAACATTATCCATTTATTCGATACAGATTAACATGGCCGAACATAAGCTGGGCGGACAAAATATATTATAATCAATACAAACGCATCGTTTCTCATCCCGGCTCTATTTGTATACAAGTGTAAACGGCCATACTCCACGCCCTCTACGTTGAATATTTACGGGCTGTGCAAACAAAAGTTGAAGGAACTAAGTGTGCTAAGTTAGCGCTAATTTAAGAGTTGGTTGCGGAGGAGTGCGTCGCGAGCGTGTGCCCCGAGACTCGTAACTTACTCCTACAGCCGCCCTCTGTACGCAGACACGTGTAGACTCATTTAACTTTACTTTCGTATATGCTAATTAAAATTTATACAAACACATATGATATATTACTCGATTTTATTTTGCCTATCAGTGCTTTATTAGTTGTATCACTGTTACGTTTGGCTGCCAGGGGGTCCCGTCATGGATCAAGCCTTATCGTGATGATGGGGCCCTGTAGCCTGGGGTGAACACAGGCGAAGCTAATTGAACTGAGTTGACTGCTCTTTGTAACCTTTTTATAAGAATGGGGGACACAGGCGTTTTTGCATACGTGTCAAGGTGTAAGAATGGGAACCTCACCCCATTGCACAGTCCCAAGGTTGGTTGGGTTGTCCTATGGCGCGGGGTAACACTTTCGTGGAGAAGGCGTTCGTCCCTTAGGACACTGACTTGCTACCGAGATGCGCTGATGAATTGTAGTTCCGGGGCACCTCACCGGCGGCTGAGGTTTCAGTAGGTATTAGGCATTATGATGTGCCACGAGCCCCACACTCCGCTGGATCCCACCCAAGGCCGGTGATCGCGTGTAAATGGTTTTCCCCGTGTCAACAGAAAAAAGCTATATATTTATATATTTAAACCGATCTTTATTTTTTGCAATGGAAGCTGAAGATAACTTATTACATATAATAAGTCAAATGAATCTTGCTCGATTGACATTGATTGTTCAGTTCGACGATAATTTAATTTATCGTTACAAAACCATGAAAATGTACGATACGTTAGCCCTACCTGCAGTGCAGCCCCAACCAGCCGGCGCGACCGAGGAAATAAAACTAGCTTACATGACATCGCTCTGCTATCCCGTTTTGTACAGTTTATTCACTGAACTTGACATAATTGGGGATCCAATTGAGGAGAATAGTGTTGTTGAAGGCAATGCATAACCGTGCTTATGTTGATGATCGCCAAACTGCACAGATTTCTCGTTTATGCAGGGTGAACGAAGAAGATGAACAGAAATCCGCAAAAAGATTGCAATTTTTAGAGCACATAAAAAAATTGCAATCTTCTATACACAAACAGCGCGTCGTAAGTGTAACTTAGTAGCAAAGTTCACGGCAAATTTGTTATATTAGTGGGGCCAGAGGCTCGGGGATTATAATATATAGACTTAACCTCACCTGCGCCGAGCTAATAGTTCAAACAATACGCTTTGATAGAACAATGTTTAGCGCAGGCTTTAAAACTTGAGTTGTCACAACTATAATCCTGTTATGCGGTGGCCCTTCTTAATGCAAGTAGTAAGTAACTCACGAGTATTAGTTTACTAATATAATGAATACTTAATACTGCTATAACCTCTTGACTTGTTGGATTTTTAGTTATTTTTAGATGCAGACCACGTATGAGGCTTGCTTACCTGTGGTGACGCTTACATTATATATTGACCCGGTCAGATATCATTTAACGCTTAGGAACACGGTCCCACTAAAGACCAACAAGGCTTAGTAAACCCTAAAAAATAACAGTAAAAATGAAAAAACCTACACAGCTCATGTCTTGGCCAAAGAGTCATATTTTTCCTCCATTGACTTCCACTTATGAAAACAAGTTGCAACTGCTAAACATATTTTGGTTACACTAACAAAGGAAACAATCGATTAATTTCAGTAGGTACATGAGAGTGAAAGGAAACAAATAATGGATTTGGCCTTTTATGTGTCGATAGTCATCTGCCATCGATTTACATATCGATGACTATCATAATAGGAATACTAAGTCAAATTAATATAAAAACATATACATTTAGTATGATGGGAATTATAAATTGTTTTCATGTTATAATCACAATATTCCGCGAATTATGCATTAACTTTGCAGGGGAAATACGGCCGTGACAATATTCGCGGAATATTGCTGATAAATTTTAACATTTGTGTCATGGATTTCCGCAAAATTTCCGCCAGCACTGCTGGTCTTATTGACAAAATAATCGGACAGAATCAGCAACTAGCAACATTTATACTAAGATGTATGTATACTATGAGCTAAATAAATAAAGTCAGGACGATTTGTTAGCCACTCATTGAAGGACTTCACAAGAACAACATATTATTATTTACATTATGTGTTTCATTGGATATTTACTATATATTCATATGTTTAATAATAGTTGTAAGAAATCAATGAGACGATCTATCCCAACAGTGGGCTAGAATGGGAAGAGGAAGTCTATAAGTCTTAATTAATATCTTCATGCAATATCTTATTATGTGGCTTGTTAAAATGTGAGGCGGCTGGTTTTTTGAACGGTTCTTAGACAACGACAGAGAACCCTATCAAATATTTCGTGTACAAACTCTACTCGCTCTTCATCCGTATTATTTTCATTTGCACTTCATTTTCGTAGAATTGAATAAGAAAAATACAAAGAATTACTAAATGGTTTACCTTCAACATAAACAGAAAATATAATTAATATTTAAACATTTCCCAACATAGTAATGGTGGAATGGAAAATATTTAATAACATGAAGCAAGTTACGAGTTGACTTAAGAGAAGAAAAATACGGGCAAAAATAATAAATAATAGCGATCTTCACGCGAAAGATTAGCCACAAAAGCTGGAAGGCTTACCAGTATTTATAACGAGTGTTAGAGGCACGCCACGGGGCGGATCCGGCCGCATTTCGGCGTCTTCCCTATAGAGTACAGACTACTGCACGCAGGCTGTGGATATTCATTTTAGCGAGAATCATGCTGAATGATAAAAATTACTAGTTATATTTATGAAGCGGAATGTTTAAAAAGAAATATTTTTGTTAACTTAGGTTATTTATACGTGGATTAAAGCACGAAATATCTTACATTTTAATATTTTTTATCTCATAGTCTATCGTCTTTTAATAACTTTAACATGAAATAATATTGAAAATAGTGGAGCCCATGAGTTGTTCTTTACAAAAGATTTTAATAAATGAAGTTGTAATGGAATAACTGGCTATAGGAGAAAAAATTTACTTGCAGCTCTCTTTCAGTGCCTTACAGTAATATACGAAATGTAATGTCTGTCTATCTAGGTTCACTATTATAACCAGTGAAACTAGAAAAGTATACTAACACTTCACCCCTTTAACTCCCGTTGGACTCATTTTCGTATCGCTCTTGTCGCGTAATCACCAGCTTACTCCTCTAAGTCGACAAGCGCATAGAAAAATTAAAAAATGTACTCTTAAAGTACGTTCGTTTTAGTCACAACATTAGCCAAATAATGTGGGCGAGCATGATTGGACAATATTACATCACGAACTCTAAGTGCGCTTGGGTAAACCCGTAGTTGTCATGCATGCAGAAGCAGTCTTATTTAGTTATTGTCATTTGTTCACAATATACACGACTTCATACTGAACTATCAATCTAAAGAGTCTTTGCTTTTACACAAACACTATTTGCAAAGTAAACCTTACGCGCAAGATCTTAAGTTCATTCTACCAAAGTGTATAATTTTACATTGTACACGTCTTTTAACGGAAGGACTTGAGATGTAGAGTGTGTATCTAGGTGTTTTTGTAAATCAATGGTATATTTTCATTTGTCTTTTCACAGATTGTCTTTAGGATATACGCTAGCCAGTCAATCACGCTGCGGGGACACATACCTATTCCAAAATATTATTAAAAAAATAGTATCTCCACATCGAAACTTTGAACTGTGAAGTTCGTTTCGAAACCTTCAACAAAGTGATTCGGAATGTGCCAACAATATCGTTGAGTGAGCTATCTCCATGCGGGCTCGCACTGTCACTAATTCGCCATAACTCGTTTACTGTGGACCACTTAATTCGCTCGCCTACACACAGACAACTTGTGGCCTCAATACACAAAAGCTTATCCCACTGTTTGTTTATCATAACAATGGTATATTTGGTCGTATTACAACGTGCAATTTGCAATGCATTGAATTAAAGCTATAACTATAAATGAATACAGCATCTAGGTTCACATAATCTCAATACAAAAATACGTCTTATATAGGTATTTTATTTTATATAAGCATTGCCAACAAAGTCCTGATAAAATTCACAGTGAGCCGGACGCTGTTCTATGTGTACGAACCGAGCGTTTCTCCATCAATGTATATTTATTTACTCAATTACGTTTGCCATTGACTTATTATAGCCTCAGGTCATGATGATACTAAACTACAAATTGCCTGCCGGTGGTTAGTAATAAATCTTATCTAAATCATAGTAGGCACTAACAATACATCACTACTGCTCCGAGTTTGTCTTACGCGAACCTAGAATATTCTCCAACGGCTTTAAGTGTAAATGTGTAAAACTATCAGCGTCCCGCGGTTGCACCTGCATATCATGGTAAAATTCCATATTATAAACTTCACCCACCTTCTTCACCTAAGGAGGTGTTGAATTTCTAAAAATCCATTATTAGTTACAGCTTACATCATGAACCCAATTTCTAGTTTCGAGATAAAGTAGCTTCGGCTGTGAGTTGTCTGTTGATCAGTCACTCACACAGTAATGAAAGAGTTTATACTATACATGTTCTTAGATTAGTCTATGCTAGCTCTAAGCAGAGTGGTGTGGAAAGAGAAGGGTAGTGCCATTCTGCATATGTAACAGTAGTGTGTCGGCACAACCGGCGCGGTACCTCTCGCTCACTTGATACCGCCGTAAAGTAACTTCTACGGTGCCGCGTTTCGTGCGGTTTGTGGTGATCAGAAGGTGAAAAGGAGGGCAGCGCATAGGAATAATTATTCTGATGTTCATGGGCGTCGGTAGCCGTTGAAAGGCTCCGTTTACTGAGTGTTCCGGTACTATGAATAAAAAGAATAGAGAGGCCTTTTCTCAGCAACGGGACTCTCCAGGCTATTTATGATAGTAATTATAATACGGATTTTCAAATAAATATGGTTTTCTGGAATAAAAAGAACACGAGATTCTCTTGAAATCAATTCAAATATCATTCATATCGTTTTTAAACATAAAATTATATCTCTATGAGTGTTAAAACAATAGATTCCAATATTACGTATATTGGTGTTTAATATTTTAGCTTTGCAATATACTGTGGTACTAATCAATTGCTGATGGGTCGACAGTTCCTCAGCTATACGAGAATTCCAATCAAATTAACTTCTATAATTTAGAACTTTCAGACCTTCCTAAGAATGGCTCATGGAAATAGGCTTCAATGATTTGTGCAGATTGTTCCTTCGCTTCTGAAAGTCAGTCGACTTCTGATATAATTTATTCGTTCAATATTACATCTCATGTTATTAAGATGCTCATTCAAGTGTTTTATGGAAATTGTGGATATTTTAGATTAGATATACATGATTAAAAAATGACGTTTATTTTTTTTCGTAGAATGCGAATAGGGCTGTTGATGTCGATTATTATTATGTCAATGTTAACATACGTCGATTTCCAATCCTTTGATTAGTAGTTGACAGATCAATTTGCAATTGGTAATCCTCTGATTAGCAATATTTTGAAATAAATACTATAAATTTTAAAACTTACAAATTACATTATGCAAAATAAAATTCACGTCAAACGTATAAATAGGAATAATTTAGCATTAGCAAGAACCAGACTAATCTCACTCAAGCGTCACTGGTCCGGCCCCAGCTATAAAATAGCTTACAGCGGCCAAGGATAATTTTTCATCATACATGCCTTGAGCAAACAATAAATCCCCTGGGCGTTTATTATCCAAACAAAAAATTTATCAGCAAAATCCACTTGACTTTTGATTCCGGATTAAATTTAATAAGTAAAATGAACTTTGCTTTCACTCATAAAAAAACGTTTTTACTGCGTAGGTCAGTAAACAATATTGTTAAGGAAAGTGACAATAGAATTGCAATTAGAACATTAATAAAGAACTTAACACACCTAAACTGAACAAAAAGCGAAGCTAGTAATATTAAACCCGTAATAGTACCTACAGGCACAGACGTCAGCAAATTTATAATTAAATGAATACTGTGCATTTACTTATGCAAACTACCCAACAGCTCACTTTAATAAGAGACGATAGTGTTTAATACTAAGTTTTCTTTCAAAGTATCCGCTGAATAATTTTAATTTATGTTAAATGCATCTCTTAACCGTACCGCTGTGCTTTACATTTTAGTTAATACCAGTGAACCCTCAGAGATCGAAATTCGATCTTAGTAATAAAAAAAATCGTCTTAGAATACAGAAGCTATATGAAAATGCTACGTGTTTTCGAATACAGTTTGATGGGGAACGAAATGTCACAAGTCTTAATACAATGTTTCACAGTTTCTTTTATAGTATACAACAATAAAGGGACAAGCGAGCAATCGAAGCCTTTCCCTCCCAATGGGCCACCGGCTACTCACAAACCGTGTGGAACGCGACACCGTAGGTGTCACTTTACGGCGTTATCAAGTGAGCGAGAGGTACTTCCCCGGTCGTGCCGGCCCAATTCCGTTGCATAAGAGAATGGTGTGTCATCCACCATGCATGGCACTACCTCCTCCTATGTAGCATGGCACTACCTCTTCCATGAAAGTACGGTGTCACTATTACAGAGGTTCTAGCATTGTGTGGGTACTGCGGTATGGGAAATGTTTTACATAATTAAAATAATAAAATTGAATGCACTTTATATTATAATGTTAGCTTTTTTTTTTCTTCGCTTATTAGTAAATAGGTTTTTATTAGTTTTCTTTATTTTTATTAGTATATAGATTTTTATTATCAGTAGCAAACGGGCAGTCGTAAATAGGTATAAGTACACATGTTATCTGTTTCAAGTCGTTCCTCGCAATGATCGCGATGACGCACAAGACGGCACTAAGCACACTAAAGAGGGTTTCCTTCAATAATCTGAAACCGGGACCAGTCACACCAAGCGAGCCCAATAATTGTAAATAGAAACTTGGTGGGTACGACACTCCACTGGAGTTTACTCGTAAACGAAAATGGCTGAAGTAAAAGGTGCGCAGAGTCGTGAGTGACCTATGCTCGTTAAAGCGTTACGCTCAGTGTTACGTTGAGCTTAACCCAATTTTACTTATCAAATTTCTAATACCGCGGGCTTTTAATCGTTTCTTACGGAGCTAACTCCAAAAATCGTACTAAAATCATGTTTTATTTTATGTCCAAACGAGCAGTTGACCTTTTTTGACTACCGACTCTCGTAGTCAGACTCTCGTAGTCATCCTGTTCCTACCTGGCGCTCCGTCCTCCAATGTGCTCTAGCTACTCGCAAATCACGCGAAACGCTGTCACATACTTTTCTCCGGTATCATGTGAGCTGCAACGCAGCACGGCACTAACTAACACTAAAAATATTTTGTGTCCTTTATAGTAGCCTGCTATTCAGTGTTAGACTTGTATAGGGTGCTAGTGGTTACATTAAAAAGACCTAATATCAATGACATAAAATATGCTAGAAGCTTCAATAAAAACAAATGTTTTCAATCAATTTAAGTAAGTCAGACGTTCTTACTCCATCTGATTTTTACTTTACGCAACGGAACAGATAAAGGAAAACAGAGGAGGCACCTTTATGGACCTAACCACAACCCCAGGTGATATAAAAATGGACTACCTTCCTGGCATTCCGATGGGGTGAAGGCAACCCTTGCGGAGGGGTCCGCCGTGCGGTGCCGATGACCTCTATCGATTTGCCCATTTCTATGTATTGACTTAATTGCAAATTGCAGTCAATTGTCACTAGGAAACGCGCACAACTGGGTTATTCAATGTTCGTACTATATAGTAATATATAAGTTTATAGTGTGACGGTATACGTTGATGTTGGACTTGGAGTTTAAAGTATAAATACTTTCACAATATCTCCTAAGGGATAATATCGGCCATTTTAATTATTTATCATTTAGAGATAGTTCATATAAAACTAGAGTAGTGTTGTATAGACTTGAGGAAACGTTATAAAGGCTTCGTACCGAAAGTACCCTTACTGTCCTTGTACGTGTCTTTGGTACCAGTACTTCTGGTAAGGCCTTTTCTCAGAAACCCGTGACAGGTTTGAGGTTAAGCTCATACCGAATGTTAAATTTTGCAGTCTCTTGAAGTAGAGAAAAACTCATATTTCTAGGAGCCGCCAAAGGCGGACTGCTTAGAGAATTTGTAACTGCACGAAAGCAGTCGCGTTGCGGTTGAAATTGACTGCAACGCTAGTACTCCCTTACTGTATGACTCAACTGTTCTAAGCTTTCCGTATATTGTCGTCCTAAGTCAACTCGATCAAAGGATGCAGCACCAATTATGAGGAGTTGAAATGAAAACCTACAGAGTACTGCCCTAAATCAATTAAATCAAGAAGAATTTTCTACAGTAGAAACAAGAGATAAAATCCAGAAATTTATATAAAGCCTCTATTTAAAGGAAATTAGATTTTTCAATTCTCGAATATATGATTATTTCACGTTTTCAATTTTGTGTTGATTTATGAAGTCTGTATAACTTTATTTAATTACGTTTTTTTACGTTTATTGCTAAACGACATATACACTGTTTTATACAGAATCATTAAACATAATATCATAGATTAATGCGGGTATAGAATGTTTTAGCTTAAGTTAAAAATATATCAGAATATGAACATATTCTGAATTAGAACAATATTCAAACACTAAATAAACAATGTCTGTCCTAACCACTTGTCTCCGTTACGGACAAAGCTGTATAACATTTAAATAGAAGTCAAATAAAAGCTTAAAACCGGAACCCATTAACAGAATATCATTGAGGTTAATTATAGCGTTAATTTCCAAATTCAAAATTATATTAACAATTTTTTTACGTGTCAATAATTAAAGATGATCTTTCTGGTCAACAAATGACATGTATTTTGAGCATTCGTTAACTTCGATCCTCTTAGAGTTATAAACAAAGCTGGATCAATATAGTTCGGACTACGGCTCTTGTCGTGTCTTCATCTAGGTCATCCTAAAGTGAGCCTCTTAACGTTATCCGTGCGGTAGCCTGCTAAGTTTGGATAGATACATATTTTTTTATACATACATATTTAGTAGCAGTCAAAAACGAGGATGACTTTGATCATGATGTGAGGTTTGCCCCTACACTAGCTTTGTATTTTAACAATGCACGTGAAGGCAGGAACGCGCAAGTGATCAAGCGCCACATTTTAACAATGCACGTGAAGGCAGGAACGCGCAAGTGATCAAGCGCCACATTTTAACAATGCACGTGAAGACAGGAACGCGCAAGTGATCAAGCGCCACATTTTCAGCCACATGAGCTATAATCCAACTCTGGCCCTTGCAACGCTTTAAAAATTTGTAAGACTTTCTTGCGAGTGAGAAATGCTGAAACGTCTTTTAAAGCCCTTTCCTCTATATGTATGAGATAACATTTCACTAAAGCATTGTACATCATTGCCACAGAATATTCTATTCTACTTTCAAATATCTGTGTCACACATTTAAATGGAATTCGCTTGTGGCATGTACTTGATATTTTTGGTATATATTTATTCTAACCTTAGTGCGCAAATTTTTCATTTCGGAATATGTACAAGCATGTATTAATCTCTATTACTTAAAAATGTATATTAATCTTGTATATAACAAGCAGCGCTTTCTCAATCATGCCAAATATCCAAATCGAATGAAATATATTGGATAAAATTTTAACATAGGTAATTCAGTAGGAAAAAGTATTGATGAAGCTTGCCAATGTTTATACCAGAACCACAAATAGTCTGCAATCCACGCTGACTAAGTCGCGGGCTATAAGCACGTATAATAAAGTAAGATATAATAAAAAACATTTTATAAATTAGAAAATAATTTGCACGTTAGAACCTAACTTGGCTTAGGTGATCTAACTCTGCAACTTTTTTTCTGCAAACAAGAGTGCTCTTGGTACTCTTATTTTTGTGCAAAATTATTCTAGTGAATTAAATAACAGTGAAAAAAGAGTCGCTACTTCCACTATTTTTTTTCACTATTATTTTCATATCATGAATATTACCCCTCATACTTCAAAATTGAGATAACACTAATGGGATAGGCTAATCTCCCAGTTGTGCTCTCCCACACAACGACACGTCAGGTCACAATTAGTACTCGTATTTCCTTGATTATATTGCTGTGGTTTACGCCTCTCACTCAGCATTTAGTACCGTAATTTATTTAAGAGAAAAATCGTGACCGGTGCTAAGAGTCTGTTTGTTGCACCGCACTTATATCCTCTCACCATTACGCAAGCAATCGTACTTAAGACTAGAAACTGTGGAGCGTTTACACCGGTCACGTCGCATCGCTACGACCCAATTCCTATATAGCCTTCCGTTTTTTTTTTATATAAACTTATCCGTTGTTTATGCGGATAACCTGTGTGCAGGTCGATTGTTGTAAGTTTCTAGAACGATCCTCGGTGTGACTTGGTTCCTTACGAGCCTGATTCCCATATCGCGGTCCGCTGTCTTAATTTAGTGCGGTGTTAACCGCCACCCGCAGTTTGTATTCATTACTCACCTGCCCACCCAACACAATTTAATACCTCGCAAGATCACCCTTCTCGTTTACCACTAATCAAATATTAATTTAATTGCCAAGATTCTCCTTCATATTAATGTTTGTTTAGTTTATGGGTCTCCGAAAAGAAGCTTATTACTTCCAGCTATAGTCGAGGACTTGTGAATTTAATAATTATGGTGTAACAAAGCATTATTGATACTCAGTACACTAACTATCTCTAAGCCGTACAGAATAGGAGGCGGACTTGCCCCAACATGGTTCAAGCCTTGTCGCGGCGGTGGGGCTCAGCAGCCAGTAGGGGTAAACCCAGGCGGAGCCAATGGAATGGAAGGGGATGTTCTTTGCACCCCTCTTATGTAGAGGGGGCTAAAGAGCGGGTCGATGATCGTTTTTTGTGCCCCTATTATTAGAAGAAGGGACAAAAGAGCAATAGGTGGAGGTGTTTTTGCGCACAGGGCAGGGGGGCGAGGATGGGAACCTCACCCCATTGTACTGAAGGCGGCCCTGATGGCACACGCGGTGGTTTTTGTGAGTATTCGTCACCATATTGTGCCGCGAGTCCCACACACCACTGGACCCAACCCAGGGCCAATGAAGGCGCGTTAATGCGGTACGCCCGCATCAACAAAAAAAAACGGTCTTAAACTTAGTCTCATTTATACATGTTATAAAACAAAGCCCACCGACTGCCTTTATGTGATCGATTTCCTCAGAACCTATGGATTTTCCTACGGTTTTCACGGGAACGATTCCCAAGAAAGATTTTAATGTATAACGTGTTAAGGTGACGCCCCCGGTATTCACGGGCAAAGTAGTGATGGATCGCTAGTCATTAAAAGAAATATTTATGGAACGTCCTCAAAACTCTCGTAGGTATTATTCTTTACTAGGCTATCACGATGCATGTGTAAAAGTTTGTCTTACCATCCCTTTTCATTTTAGTTCACATAGGGTAAAATGCTGAATGTGCTAAAAATCCTAAATATTTTTTGTAAATCATTCACTAAAGGTTAAACGCTCAAATAAAATCGTTCATTTCAATACCAGTTTCAGCTGAGTCCGTTTAATTTTACACGCTTGGAAATAAAACAAAAATAGATTGCGTTTTACTTTCAGCTTTCAGTTTGAGCTTTTATAATTTGTGAATATTAGTTTGTAAATTATAAAAGCTCAATCAATAAAAAGCATTAGATTACTTTTTCAACTCGTCTGTACTTATTGATGTTTATTTTAGAATTCGCTCACATTTGCCAAGTAAGTGTTGGAATCTGAATGGCCTTGAGGAGAGAACTTCAATGGTGTTTGTATAGTCTAAAGGAGCAAACTCCTTTCCTTCTCCCCTTCACTGGGGCCTCCGACTGCTCATAAACCGTGACAGTATAGGTGTCATTTTTTGGAGGCATCATATGAGTTGCACCATTTTTTCCCAAGGGCATGCTATCTTAGGCATGCCTCCAGGATGGCGAGAACTTATTTGGAACTATCTACGAAACAGTTCCCCTACCTAATAAAAGCCAGCCGTGTTCATCTGACGAGCCTACCCGGGACAAGCGACATGTGCCAACCTCCCCGTTCGCGCCGGTGGAATTTGTTTGCAGCATATTCTGCAGTGGGTATATACCTGACTATTTCAAAGGCTTAAAATTCAATATCCACTGAAAATGAATATATGTCTATATGGAGATAACAGCAAAATCTCTTAGGCACAATCTGGATTTGTTTCAGATAGTATGAAGTTTTGAACTAAGCCGGCGCAACAACGGAACTCCCCAGCCGGGGAGATGAGCTCACGGTACGGACGACTCGCGTGATCCTGTAATATGCATCAGAACCAAACTGAAAACAAATATCACAACATCCATTTTTCTTGCATATTTGTCTCAAGTAAAATTTCACGAGTTTGAATTTTTACAACTTGTTACAAAGTATTGGATGAAATATGAAATATCACGAGTTTAGGGCTTCAGTGACTTTCAGTGAATAATTCGGAATATTAAGTTGTTGATCGTAGTCCTGTCTTTCATAAGCTTTTAAATACTTCTTCATCATCATTATCAGCCCTTATCGATCCAGTGCTGGACATAGGCATGTTCTCATCTTTCAATGAACGCCAAGACGACTGATATCCAGCTAATCCCATCCATCCCTAAAAATATATTGAAAATACATATTTAAATATTTCGGTACAAGATTTTACGTTTACTGATTATTACTAAGGACTAAAAACTTGGAGTGGTCGAAGTATTTTTTTTATGATAGGGGGCAAACGAGCAGATGGGTAGTGACGACCGCCACCCATAGAAATTTGCGCGACTAGGCGTCTTGCAGACCCGTTTCCGGCCTGTAAGAATTAGGTATGAAGTGACAAACGTACAAAAATATTACGTTTCAATAGATTTTAAATGGAGAAGTAGAAAAATATCTACAAACATCAAAGCGTTTGTAAAATAGGTAGCATATTTTCCTGACTACCTCAGTCAAGAACATAAAATCAAAATAAAACGCATTAATATCTGCACATTTTTTTTGTAATTAACGGCATTAATTTAAACTTCGTAAGAAAACTAAAGCTTAGCTTGAAGGTTTTTTCAAAGACACTGAAAGCATGTTTTGCCAACAGGTTACTTGAGTGGAGTCTGTAATTTGGCCCGGCCGGTGCAAGTAGTAGCCCAGACCCTTCACTTATTAGCGGACCCGCAAGTAAGTTTAAATTGGTGAGGCTAATATATAACATGCTTCAAATTACACCCGGTCCCGCTTATGACCCGCCCACTCCATTCAAAGCTTAATAAGATTTACTTAAGTGTAAAAACACGACAGTAGGTACTGTTGCCTTTCCTTTATTCGATTAAAGTTAGTGATACTACTACAACGGTATTTTTATTGTATAGGGGGTAAACGAGTTATGCTTCTTAATATTATCGTACCCACTATTTATAACTAACTAACTTTATTCATAACCAACTCGGCTTTATCCCGCTTAGCGTCATTTCCATAAAACTATCAAACAATAAATAAATTATAATTGCACATAAGAAGCTGTTACAGCAATAAATAAAGCGAACTAAACCCAGTGCTTTGTTACGCTGGAAAGTTACCCGATGATAATGAAAAAGAAGATTCTTGCACTGAGTCATAACTTCAAATTAGCAGCGCGATATCCTGCTGGCAAAAACAATTTCCCCGAGTAAAATCTACGAGTAGTTTAACTTTTATTTTTACATATTTTTACTTTGAACTTTTCTCGCTTCTCTACTTTATCTAAATTGACACTCACAAATAATTGAAAATACTAACACAAAAGTGTATGCGTGTGATTTGACATCCTTCGGGGAGTATCAGATTAAAACTAATTAGTAGATTAGTAGACCAAATTAGTAAATTCTTAATATTGGAAAGTAGCAGCGCCACGCCACGAGATTTCGTAGTTAATTAGTGAGTGATATTTCGACTAAATGTCTACTTTTTTTTTACTGTGATATTACAAGTTAAAGATTCGCCCAATTTTATCCATAATTAACTACGGATTGATAGTTTTGAAATAAAATGTACATATTTAAGCTCCTCAAACCTGTCAGTAAAATTCCTCCATCAAAATCAACCCAGCCGTTCCGGGGGTTACAATCTTCAAACAGAAAGACAGACAAGAGAGTTATGTCGAAAAATATGTCACACTGTAGATATTTAAAAAGAACTTGTTTTTTTATGACAGGCAGACTGTTCTGTCTGTCGGGTTAGGAAAATTCCCCAGTCTGTAGCTGTCTACATTCTGCTTTCCTAACCCGTTTAATTGTCGTTTCAAGCTGACGCGTTTCATACATATTGTAAAACATGAGGGACTATCCTATAAAATGACAATGCATCTGCATAGCCGCTAATCGATTTACATCTACAATCCATAACCACTTGCTCCCAAATACTGGTTTGTCTCCACTACAACAAGGCAAATAAACATTTCATTACTACTGGCTAATAATGTTTACAATTGCAACTTATATAAAAATACTATATTTCCATTTACATTTTCGAAACGATTACTTTATCCGTAATATACATTGCAAGACCGTGCCATTAATAGTTCAAAGAGTGTAAGCCGTTTTAAAGAAAAGTTCATAAATCCAAATTTGCGCCGTACCTCTCGCAGCGTCTTATAATTTCCTCTGCATATCTAACAGAGCTATGCTCCGGTATGCATTTGTTCAGAGCTACTGAGTTTTCGTTATTTCTTTAGTTCAGAAATCTCGCACAGGTTTAGATAGGAATTCCGTAACTTCGTATCACGCCACATATTTTGCGCAGCCAGAAGATATATGGATATTGCTATTCTAAAATAACTTCAACGTTGAATTGGATGCGTTTTATTTTATTATGAAGAAATTACTAAATGGAATCAAATAGTTATGTGCTTTCTGGGAAACGTTTCTTTGTAAAAAAATATCACTTATATAGAAGCAAGCTGTGCTCCGCAGTTTCGCCCGCGTAAAATCTATACCTAACGAGTCGTTCTTATTTTCGCAGCATATGAGCCAGTTTCCATCTAAAGTCGTTTAATAGCGTTTGCAGAAAAGAATAGCAAAAACAAATATAAACTGTCGCACTTATAGAATTATCGCTTTGATAAGGCAAAGTCATAAGAGAAAGCGTTCTGTAAAGGAGTGATTAATGAGAACGTATTTTTAGTAAACGCTAAGAAGAAAAATTCATCCAACGAATTGGATAAGTTGCATCGTAAATTTTATTATTAGTTTAATAAAATAATAGTTTTATACCATTTACCCGGTGGCCTATTGGGGCGGGCGGGATGAAAATGGCAACGCATCGGCATAATTATGCTGATGTTCATGGGCTTGCTCGTTTGTTGCCCTATGCTATAAAAAATCAAGTATATAATACGTCTAGAGACCTTAAAATGTATAAAAAAGTACTTCAATTCTACAATAACTTGAGGGACAAAGTTTCGGGTTAAAAAATTCGTAAATAAAACTTATATTCGTCCCATGAACCAATACCGGACTAAACACGCTGTATCTAGATTAACGACAGAATCAATACACACAAATACGTACACTCGAAAAGTCACCCTCCTTATGCAATGGGAAGTGACGTTCTTTTGTCGTCCATCGATTTTCATCCCGACGATGGGCGTTTGGTCTTGACGTAAATAGAAGAGGTAATTGCTATTTTTACTTGAGTTCACTTAAACTATTCCGAGCCTCGCAATCGGGCACTATTCGAGATTTATATTCAAATAAATTCCAAGTCTGTAAAACAAATGTTCAATTGTACGGGCCGCGTCACTGGGTATCTTTCCGGCGTAATATTAGGGAAAAACTTGCGGAACTACGAATAGTTCCAGGGTCAAGTTAATGATATCGCCGCCATTTGTGGACGAGTCCCCACTTCAAATTGCGCTCGGGCACGTTAATGGGTTCAGCTACAGCATTTTGAATATTTTAAATGACATTCGCTGAAATTACTACAAAAATAATGTCGCTTTGCCCGTATTTAATTAACTAAGTATAGTTTGAGAAAATTAGCGTACGTTCAGCAATTATAAAAAAAAGCTTAAAGTTTAGTATTATTTTTATATCTCCGATAGATTAATTATCCATAATTAGTTGGATTAATGTTCAGAAAAATATGCAAAATAAACTACGGCTTAGACATCATGAAAGTTTTCGACGGCGATTAATTAAGGTTTTCAACACAGCTTTATTAAGTTTTATGCCAAATAGGTACTTTCTCTTGTATTACCATGAAGTAGGTATACGTGCTCAATAAGATTCTGAGTGTTCAACAGTGACTCGTGCGGATCTGTCGTGAATCTCAGCAAAATATATCTTTTGTCATGTGAGTACAATAGAGTTTTATAAAGTTAACATACGGCAGATAGAATAAACGCCTTGCTAAAGAAGTCGACTCTACGAAGCGCAATAAGTACGTTTTGGTACAGGGAGCCTTAAATAACAAATGAGCTTCAGTGATAGAGGAGCACACGAGCGTTCGCCGCAGTCGACGAATATTGCCCCATCTCGCCCGCGCCGCCCGCGTGCAGACAGCGCGCTACGTGCGCCGCATAATGCACCGTCCCGTGCAAAATTCACAACTACCCTCTGGTAAAATTTACTACCCTACATCTCATTTGCTCTTGTTTGAGATCACGTTTTGAAAAGTATTAAACTGAGCCTCTCTTCTTCTAAAGCTTTTATTATTTATATACACTCTAGAATTCTTTTACAGTTGAAAATTATTTGACCTCAAGCGAAAACTTTAATATCTCGAGTTCCGAACTGAATATTGAAATATATTATACATTTTGCAAAGTATAAAAGTTTTGCACGTGTGCCGTGTGTTGAGTACGCGTCGCACGCGAATAGAAACTCATCGTTTACATAAAATATAAAATTTCCTACCACAGATAATACATAGGCATGCCCTTTTTAGTTTAAGCGCATTGCAATAAAAAGGTAAGCATTTACTTATATCGAGGTTTATTTAAATGATTTAATAATGATTGCGGCTCTATTTTTTTAAAACTAAAACATCAAAGGATCAAAAGCATTTCAGTAGGATCTTTGCAATTGAAAATAGACTAAACTAAAAACTGTTCTTTTTTTATTTGAGAGTCGAATCATCCGATATTTATTGCAATACTATATTAGCATGTAATAGTAATAAATTATACGCAATAGTAATAATTTAACTTTTTATTTCTTGTTGTACACCAAAGGACGAACAATTACAAAGATAAAAACTAATTTTAAACATGTTTTTTGTTCAGCCAACATCATAAGTGTTCTCTACCCCATTCCAGCTATGTAACAAACATTAATGTAAGTGGTAGAATTATTTTTTTTCGAAATGTATTAGTCATATTCGATCAAGCTCATGTATACACGAAAGTTATAGAAAGACAACGAAACACATTGGCAACAAGCAACAACAGACTATGTAAGTGTTTTAGGAACCAGTAAGTAGTAACGTAAAGCACACTATGTAAAGGAAACCGGATGATTATATTATTGGAACAGTTCATCAGATCTGTGAAGTATAGAGACTTACTTCGATCATGTTTACTTGATCTTGGAACAGATACAAAGTCTGTCTGGGTCTTAAAACAGATGCATAGTATGTTTTTTTAAGAGGTAGTGCCATGCTGCATAGTAGGAAATGGTGCTATGCTTGGTGCATAACACCACATCCTCCCATGCAACGGAATCGGTCCGGCACGACCGGGAAAGTACCTCTCGCTCACTTGATACTGTCGCGTTTGGTGCGATTTGTGAGTAGCCAGTTATCCATCGGGGGGGAAGCTGAAAAGGAGAGCAACGCAATGGCTTAATTATGTTGATGTTCATGGGCGTCGGCAATCGTTGAAAGACTCCAATTGCTCGTTTGTCTCCCTATACAATAAAAAAAATAGTTGCCGATCCTATTTTACTGGCATTTACAACTACTGCTACCGATTTGACCATGTCTACGAATGTAAAGCCGTATGTCATTATGTTCACAATATAGTCCATTAGGAGCTTAGTTTACAGCGTGCACCAGGAAGAGAGCAAGCTGTAAAATTGTAGAGCTGGAACAACACAACTGTTCGTTGTTGCACATTAATTATAACTTTTCGCATACGAACCGTTTATTGTAGAGGCGAAACAATTTATAAGATATTTAATACACCAAAATAACGTGTGCAAAGTCCAATGTGTTTATAAGATTATTTTGATGTTCTTTTCTTTCGCACCACTACGAACTAATGCTGTGGAAGCGAAGAGAAGCCCAGTACAGCTTCATCGGATCGCTACGAGTGGTCCTCTGGTGACGGGACTATGTTTAGGGTCTAATGAGGGAACAACCCCCCCCCCCTCCTCCCGCAGATAGGAGAGATGCATCACGATATGTGAGTATTTATAACAGCTGATTCATCTATTACTGCTATAGCCAGAGGGATCGAGAGATCCCTCCACCGACGATTCTGGGGCCAAATTTTGAGGTATTGTTTTTAAGTTTCCTTGAATGAAAGGCAGCAAAATATGTACCTAGACGTTACTACTTATAGGTAAAGTCTTGACTGCACTTCTCTATACCGTCTGTATTACATAATAGTGATCAGTCTAGAAATATTATATATAACAATATGTTATCATGATACTGTGCATACTGTGCTTGTATATATAAAATAATAACGATATCACGCTCGTATAGAAAAACTTGCTAACTTGAACGAAATGATGCAGCTTTATTGCCTGGCATGACATCATATCGTCTTACTCCTATTTATGTGCCGACTTTTGTATTTTCCTATAAAAATATACATAGGAAATTGTGGTTTTGTAACTGGTAGTTCCTCTCGCTTATGCGATGTCGCCTTATCAGCTCTCGCAGCTATGCTGTTGCGTGTCGTTCAGTTTGTGAGCTCTCTGGAGTCCGCTGTAGAGGAGAAGAGGACAACGCGGCTGCGTAACAATTATTCGGAGGTCCGTGGGAGTATTACTAGCTTGTAATCGTCTCTTGTGAGCCAACACCAATTTTCCCCGTCACATTTTATGGAATGTTAAATAACCAAAATTAATGAAGCTATTTTGGGGACATTTTTAGATGACACTCAGACGCGTACACCGTTGATCGTCATGTGAGTAAGCCAGTGATTGGATGTACAGAAGTTTTCGTACCGACCCAATCCGTCTGCAATGCAATTTGTAATAAATTACGATCGTGAAATACTAAAGTAAGCCGTGATAGAATCCGTTATAATTTTTTTATAGTATAGGGGGACAAACGAGAAATCGGAGCCTTTGTGTTGCTCTCTTTTTCACCTACCCCTCCCAATGGGCCACCGCAGGAGTCGCTTCACTGCGGTATGTGTGTAATTAACTCGCATAATAATATCTGTGACATATCACACCTTGTAGCCTAACCCCGTGCTTATTACGTTAACGTAAGAACCTTTTTTTTTGTTGACGCGGGGAAACGCATTTACGCGCCTTCACCGGCCCTGGGTGGGGTCCAATGTTGTATAGGACTCACGGCACATGATAGTGCCGAATACCCACAAAAACCACCGCGAGTGCCATCGGTGCCGACCTTGATGAGGTGCCCCGGAACAACAATCATCAGGGCACCTCGATGGCTAGTCGGCTTCCTAAGGGACCAACTCCACCTCCACAGATGGGGTTGCCCAGCACTACAGGACAAACCCACCGACTGTGGGACAGTGCAATGTGGTGAGGTTCCCATCCTCGCCCCTTGCCCCGTGCGCAAAATCGCCACCACCTGTTGCTCTTAGGCCCCCTCTTCTTATAAGATTGGTACCGATTCCACCTCCCGATCTCTAAGGCCCCTCTTCTTATAAGATGGGTGTAAAGATGCCCCTCGGTTCAATTGGCTTTGCCTGGGTACACCCCAGGCCACTAAGCCCCACCGCCGGACCCGTGTTACAGACACTAGACAACGGAAATTTATAAACTTCACTGCAAACATGATCACGGGTGGACTGTCATGACAGTTGATCAGATGTCATAGGAATAATAATTATATAGTTCTTCCGATGAACGCAAAAAGTACTACGTCTATGATCTAGGCGGAATTCGAACCTGCCACCTCGGACGCTACATCATACATTATCCGAACTATGTTACCACCGCGCCAGCCGGTCGTCAAATTGTTAATTAACTTTAACACTTTTTATACTTGATACATATAACAAGAAAATCAAAGTTTTATGACATATTGGTTTGTTAAGTCTACAAATTAAATCTTTCTTCGTTGCCCTCACGGTGAACGACGTCCGGCGTAGGTTACGTCTGCTCGGCTTCTTATTAACGTGCATAAATATGACGCCCCCGCACCCCTCGAGGCGGATCCAGGCGCTATATTAATCAACCTAGACTAGCTTCACATGCAAATTGATCGTATGTACATTGTGACTAGCCATCCTTTTTTCTTGTCTTGGTTGGCCATTAAGTCCGTAGACGGAATCCGTTTACGGATGATATCTAGAGGCCCGGTTGGCCCCTACGATGTACTTCGGATTTGCCACTCAGGTGTGCAATACCGACTAAACCCCTGCCGCTATAATTGGAGGGTCCCGGATCAGCAGGCAACAGGAGCCCCCAGGGACAGGCTGGCCTCGGCGAGAAGCCCTGTCTTCTTCTAATCGAGGTATCTAGCGATCAGCCCTGGCTTCGGCTGAATAACATTAGCATTAGCAAAAGCGTAAAAGTTTAGTTTAGTTCTTTCTCCAGTTAGTGTGATGTGTGATGTTCAAGATTTTACAGCCATATGATGCTGGTTGGTACAGTAGAATTAAAACTAATCTAGCTATTGTGGGACTTAATTGTTTACACTGTTTATAAGTTTATCGTGAGCCATCCGCTCTGGCCAATTGCACTATTATAAGTGGTAGTGTGAATTTCGATTTCTCGTTTCGTGCGGTTTGTGAGTACCTTGTGGCCCATTGCAGGGGAGGAGGAAATGAAGGCAACGTATTGGCATAGTAATTATGCAGATGTTTATTGGCGTCGGTAGTCAAAAAGTATCATATATTTCGTTGACTACGGACCGTGCGCCCGCGTCCCTACTGCGTTACCGTACGATAAGCGGTTCTAAACCATTTTGTTCCGCTTTATATTTGTAATCCGTATAACGAGATCTTTAAATGTAATAGCTGCGAGATTGAAACTAGGGATGGAGTACACTGTACCACATGTACTTAGATTATAACCGCGTTGGAATTACCGAAGCTGGATATCGTCGCCTGGGAAAAATCCTCAGCTCCCCAGGGTTCAAATTCCAACTGTACTAGGTACCAAATCTCCTTCAGCAACGGATTTGGACACTGCGCTCGGCGAACTAAGACAACTCTCTCTTCAGGTTGGCTTTTCTTCCTAATCTCGGTGAAAGTGTAAAAACCATCAAAACCGTACTCGCTGAGGTAAAAAACATTAAGCGTGAACTGACCGAGATAAAATCATCCATCGATGTTGAGAATCTTCATAGTCGTGTCCTGCGTCTAGAGTGAATGAACAAAAGTCTAGGCTTAACAATATTGAAATATAGGGAGTCCTCGTATCTAGCTCAACTGCAACTTTGATGTAGTGGCCAAAATTGGTTCACATGTTAAATATACAATGCCACAGGAACAAATAAATTATATGCCGTAGTTTAATAGGGCGCCGATGAGGAATGATAAAAAGAACGAGACGATAATTATATCTATTCATAGTAGATATGTTAAGGACGAATTTATCGCCACAGCAAAGAAATGCAACATCTGGACCTGGGACTAATAGGAGATGCTAAAATCTTCATTAACGAACACGTGACAGTAGAGAATAAAATACTGTTGAATAGAACTAAGATGTTGGCGAAGGAACGGGGGTTTATCTTCATATGCATAACGATCTGCAAAATACGTGTCCGAAAAAATACAACTTCTCCTGTTATTGTTATTCGTTCGGAGTCAGACCTAACAAAGTTGTGAATGCTCTTTAATACTACTTATAACTATTATAATTCTTAAATTTTGATTCTTATGATTGGTTTAAATTGTTTGCAATCTCTGCCCTGCGCACGCACCGCTTTGTCTTGTTTATGCAATTCATACAGCTAGCCACATTGTCCAGTCGGCGTACCGTTCGTCGCTATTCACTTAAATCTTATCGCCTGTTTACTTTTTAAAACTATTATTACGTACCGCACCGCAACTTGCTACTTGCTTTACGTGTCTTTAATTATGCTTATTCAGCCACACAATATAATCGTGCTCGTTAAAAATGATTAGTATTTATTACCAAAACTTTCACTGCTTATGAAATAAGACTACAGTTTTTTATAGAAATATATGTGTCAGTGCTTATGATATTGTGTGTCTTACAGAGACATGGCTAGACGACTACATAGTAGACATTGAGGTGTTTGATAGTGGGTATTTATTGTGGAGATTTGATAGAAACTATTTGCATAGGCAATAAAGTAAGTTTCTTATCACAGTTCGTCGTGCACTCGCGACATAGTGCTCGATGGTGTGGTTATCAGCAGCAGAAGGCTTGTGGTGTAACCAAAACGTGTATAACTCGATGACTGTCCAACTTATAAATATTGTCAAGAGTTTAGTTAATATGACTTTACAAAACCCACGTGATAAATTTATAATATTAGGTGACTTCAATGTGCCAAATATTGTATGGTCTCCAAATAGAGATGGTCTGTCCCTTTCTCCGAATAATATACTCGGTTCGCATCATTGTGAAGTTTTTGATGAAAAAAGTATCTAAATACTTGCAGACTATTACAATATAGCTGCTTTCCTAATGTTAGCGACCGCGTTTCAAACTTAGTATTTTCAAAATTAGTAAACGGCTCAATCATAGGAAGTGATTTTCTATTATTAATTGAAGATCCCTATCATAAATCAATCGTATGTGAGGTAACTTCTGCAAGTATTCACGCTTTAAAACCACTGCCATATAAAAATAAATTTACTTAAGCTGGTGATTACGGATCAGTCTGTACCAGTCTAGATGCTATTGATCGGGAAATTGAGTTATATAATGAATCTTTTCAAGACGTTGTCTCTTTCGTGTACTATTATTTATGAATTACTTGACTTACATATTCCGACGACTATTAGACGGTTATACCTTCCCCTTAATATCCGTTATGGTACAGTAAATATTTAACCAAAATATTAAAAGAAAAATATAAATATCACCGTAGATTTAAAATCTATAAGAATAAAAGTGATAAAGGTTGCTCATTTGATCCCTATTCTATTACAACGTTTCCGGTCCTATGCATTCTAATTCTTCACTTCTCCACTACGAGAATGTGTCCTCAGACGACGGTAAAGAGATCATAAATATGATTGGGGAATACTTTCACTCTTCGTTTCCTAGTGGTTCCATTACCCGTGCACACCTGAATTGAGCCATCTATTGCAGAGATAATTCCAGTGGAAGTCTCAGGTAGTGACGTTTCTCACCTACTAAAAAATAATAAGTCAGCTGGACCGGACGGGATTCCGCCTATGTTCGCCGTAAAATGTGGTAGAAGTTTGACCCTGCCACAATCTATTCTACATCGTCGAACCATTATGGAACGTATAATGGCAGATGTTTGGAAGCACGCATACATCGCTCCAATTCACAAGAAAAAACCCAAAAATAAACTTGAAAACTAAAGACATATCTTTAGTTTGTGTGTTTTGTGCAAAAAGTATTGAGACAATTATTTACCCTCATGTTTTTTCGGCAGGTAAGCAAAACCTAAATCACTTTCAACATGGTTTTATTAGAGGTAAATCCACTGCCTCTAACTTGCTTCTCTGTTATGTGTTTATTTCCCACCATATGTCCAATTCCTGCCCGGTAGATGTTATTTATACTATACCAAGTGTTTCGATAGAATATCTATACTATCTAAACACTAACTAAAGTTCATTGTAACTAGAGGCAATTTATATCGTTAGTTTTCTTCATATGTTCATAATAAATCTCAGACAAGTTTTGAATAGCTATACTGGAAGTATCCTCCTATGACTACTCCCTCAGGAATGCCTCAGGGATATTTATTGGGACCTTTTCTGTTTTCTATATTTATTAATGGTGTCCACTCCTCCTTCAAAGATTCTAAAGTACTTCTTTACACGGATGGTATGAAGATTCTTCACGTTATTAGAAATATGGAAGATGCTCAATGTTTACGCAACGACTTGTACTGGTTCCAAATTTACTGTATCAATAATAAATTAAACCTAAACGTATCTAAATGTTACATTTCTTCCTACACGCGTAAAATAAATATAACCAATTTTGAGTATTCTATTAACAATACACCTTGACTTATAGTCAATTCCATCCGCGACCTAGGCGTAATTTTCTATAATAAGCTTGCATTTGATCTACATGTGGAGAACATTATCTAAAAGGCCTCTAAGAATTTAGGCTATACTCTTAGATTATCATCCAAATTCGCCAACATCAAAACTTATAAAATAATTTGTTGTGCTTTTGTTAGGAACAACTTGGAGTATGCATCATAAGTATGGAATCCGCGTTGCATCAGCTATATTTCTAGGGTCGAGAGCATTCAGGCACGTTTTTTGAGGCATTTACAGTTTAGAGCGAAGATCCGTGTTATGAATTACAATGAGAGGTGTTGAAATTTTCATTTCTTACCGCTAAGGAACGTAGGGATATCGCAGATTTAAGATATCTAAGGAATGTGGCGTACGGAAATGTTGACTGTCCCGAACTTTTAAAAATGATTGGCTTGCGCATTAACACTACATCATTTCGTATACCCTCCCGCTTGCATGTGCCGTCTGTGAGAAGAAACTACAGACAAAATGCATGTGCTATTAGAGCATGTAAGTACATCAACAGAGTGGTTCCGAGTTCAGAGAGCGATATCGACATAGATTTGTTTAACACAACTGCTAAATGTGTTAAGCGCCTGTTGGGTGACCGATATTTTACTTCTTCCATAAAAGATAAATGATAATAATAATAATTAAAATCTTTTGTTTATGAAAACTAAAATATCACAAATTGAACACAAAAATTGACTTCATCATTAACATAAGTGACGCTAAGTGTCAATTATGTTAATGATGATGATAATGACGAGGATGATGCCGATCCTAATTGGGAAAATTTGTAATTGGCCCTCTTGATTTATTTAGATTTCATATTGTAAGCGCTCGCTGTAAATTTGTAGTTGGCCCTCTTGATTTATTTAGATTTCATATTGTAAGCGCTCGCTGTAAATTTGTAATTGGCCCTCTTGATTTATTTAGATTTCATATTGTAAGCGCTCGCTGTAAATTTGTAATTGGCCCTCCTGATTTATTTAGATTTCATATTGTAAGCGCTCGCTGTAAATTTGTAATTGGCCCTCTTGATTTATTTAGATTTCATATTGTAAGCGCTCGCTGTAAATTTTCCGAATAAATGAAAAAAAAAAAGTCGTTTGCCAACCTAGACCATAAAAAAAGTCAACGGATATTTAATATACTCACTGAGAAAAAACGTGTCGTGTTGGTCGCTTGGTGAAGTCCATTAAATGCGTTTGCGGATACTCTCTTGATGATCATGACGATAAGGAACTACTCGTCGATGGTCGATCATGATGATGAGAAGCTATGGGTAACATCTGCATACATCGATTATATAAATATATTACGCAGATGTGACGGATGTCTCGCCATCCTCCAGTTGCGTCTGTGGCACACTAACTTGATACCTAACTACCCACCTAACTAACTACCCACAGCAGGTATCATCCCTTGATGTGAGAGAATAACTTACCACTATCCCAGGCGGGTTAGGCAGGTCTACACTTCCCTATCTACGCAAATCAATTTGATCTATAAACGCTATTATGTAAATCATTAGGTCCTCAGTCATTTCCTCACGAAGTATACTTTTTGCGTTAAAGTTGTTTTTCTGTTAACCACCTAAGTAGGGGGCAGGTCCACGATAATCCACATATGGTTGTGAATAGGATCTTTATGAGCATCAATAATTAAAATTTAACACATTTCGGGGCTTGGAAGATTGATTGTAGAAGCGGAAGCAAAACGGAATCAAAACTTGTCATTGGAGACAATTAGAACATGTTTTTTGACTAGGCAAGGCCGATTGTGACAAGTATTGGTCTAAGTATGACAGTTAGTGGTTCAATTATGACACTAATTGCTGAAATCGAACTATGGGAAAAACATTAAAATAACTCTTTGTATACCATAACGATACATTTTTTCTTGTAAAATTTATTTATCAAAGATGGGCTAGCAATGATAATATTTAGTTACTATCCTCCTTTACCTAATAATACTTTCTGTATATTTGATATACAAGTGGGCCCAACATTTCATGTGCCTAGATAAGATATATTTGTTTTGAATAAGTTACAATATATATAGCAACAAAATTCAAATGTAACCTTTAAGTAGGTAAGAAAATCAAGTTAGAAAATAAAATGTTATGTAGGTAAAAGATTTTAAATTAAAAAAATATTGATAGGGTAGGTACTGAGGGTATGTATGTGGCTACATATTTCCCTTTTATAATAAGTATTACAATAATACTAACAGAATAATATAGTAGACATTAATATTCATTACACTTGTATAATTAGTACAAAACGTAAGTTCGATATTTCATATAACCAACCTACTGTAATAAACTTAACATTATCCATATGAAAGTGTAAATTTTATTTGTTTAAAACATTGCGCCGAGAGTGAAACAAAGTTTCAATAGTATTTTACTAGATTTTATTATCTGGAACGGGTAATTTTCCCTGCACAAATACTCGGCTCAGTTCATTCCAGGGCCCTAGCGCGCGCTAAATTTGAATTCATGTTACGAACAAGCTACATAAACCAATTACGAAGCAGGGCCAATGGCGGTCGGTGGCAAGCGGAGAATCGATAATTCACTATGTGCCCGCTAGAGAGCAACACCATCGTCCCAATTGCGCGCCCACACTACTCCTCCACGTCGCGCATCTATACAATAACTTTGACAGGGCGTCCTTAAAAACACTTTATTAGTTAGTCACATGAATTTTATATTATTACTACGTATATAAGAACCACACGTAGCACAACTATTTCCAATTAATATTCAAGTAGCAAATAATGATTAAACGTTGTACTTGGAGTTAGTATTTAACAAATAAAATAAACACGTGAACTCTCAAACTAATTAACAATGGCCTTCAAATAGAAAAGGTCATTTTTTAAATATTTGTGAAATGAAATAGCATAGAAAACATAGTAACTAGTTCTTATCTGTGACAAATAAAAATATGATGGACGCCGTGGTAACGTCATACCGAGCATGCGCATACAGTCAGCTGCTGCTTAGCTTGCTGTTTCGTATCGCGCTTCTAGCCCGCTTTCAATGTTTTCTGTTTTATTTTGTTATTTCTGTGATGTAAACCAATTTTTTAAATAATATTTATGTATTCCTTATTGTGAATTATATATAGTGCGATTCAATAGTGGTGCTTGCAGCCAGACTACAGATATAACAAGGTAAACGCCTTAGTATTTTTGTTTGTCGTGAACATAACCTATCTTTAATCGAATATTTTGTCCCTTTTATAGTCTTTTCCTCTACATTTAACTGTAAATTGATATAGATATTACATATTTCATGCATATTAATATGTTAAACAACGGATTTTGAGCAAATAAAACCTTGTTTATAATAACATGTCTTGATTAGGCACTGTCAGATTTAGTTAGGGCATATTAGAAATTATTATTTTTTACTTTCGATTTAAATACAGTTATTAGTTTCAACACCATTGAATAAGTCAACTTTCATGTTTTTTATATTTGTTTACATCCAAGACTCCTGTTGTAAACGTCAATTATTGTTGACATTGTATAAGTGATATGTTAAAGTCCAGAGAAAAAGACACAAAAGACTTACATAGTAAACATGTTTTTTTTATATTTGTGCAATTTGATGTTATTAAACCGGCGATTTTTCGTAATATGATTTCGTAATTGTATGATTTTCCGGAAATTCTTAGTCTAATAAGATTTTTCTTTACTTAAATTCCATATTAATTCTTTCGTATTACTACTATTTGCTGTATGTGGTGTTGATTATATTACCTGTAAGAATATATATAAGCTACGGCAGCTGCTTTGACGACAAACTGTATGATTATTGATAATTAAATCTTAAATTCGATATTTACGTACACGGTTTTAAATAGTTCTTCATAGATGGCGCTGACTTAGATAGATGATCATGATAGATCTTGTAATAATATTAAGCACCTATTATCATTTTTGTAAATGATAACGGGTCTGTTAATTAGTTATCGTCACAGCCACAAAGGCTCTAAATACGCTAATTAATTATACGTAATGCGTGCGAAGTTACAACACAAGTACATATGTAAATCGCTAGCCTGCTCATCTTGCCGGGTATTTTTTGAGATTACTCCTTAAAAACGACATTTAAGGCCCGAGGTAACAGAAAAACTGATGAATAAAATCTCGTAAAACGCTCATCGTAACACTTTACTCCGCTTACGTCTCCTGCGCATGTTTCGCTTCAAAATGTTTGTTCTTAAGAAGTAAACTCCCGTCGAGTCTCGGAGCTGACCAAATTTGGCAAGAAACAAGAACTTACAGAAGGTACAAATAAACGTGTATCAAAAATTATTGTGCCTGTTGGACTTAGACTCAAGTTCTGTACCATTCCATTCATCTATAAAAAATGGTTGAAATAAAAGAAACACGGTTGTTTTTTTTTTTCGGAACGACCTAATACTGGTTGGCGGCGCTAGTCCAGCCTCAACAGTTCGACTGATTACGAAGACTTTTTTGTCTTCAGGTTTAGGGAGGCGATAGGGGGACAGACCCCCCTCTTTTCCCGCAGATGGGAAGAGATGAACCGGGTTGATTGTGGGCGTACCCTATAGTGATTATTTTTGGGACCGAAAAAGGGGAAGCAGTCCCCCTCCCCACTCTAGTGGGACGGCGCACGCACGATGCCGTTTAAGTTGCGGTGTCGTGGATAAGGATAATTGAGCTCGTTTAGTGTATGGCTGATCTGAGGAGGCCGGCCTCCTCCCCCCCCCCCCTCTGACGGAGGGGGTCGATTTGCGCTACAAATCGGCAAAAGCCGTATTCTTAATTTATTTATTATTAGATCTCTCTAAGGTTGCGTTATTTTATTACTATCCATCTAAGCTCTCGACTTACGGATTCGAACCCGGGCTAGTTTCCGTAAGCGGTGTGTGAGTTTGACATTCTGTCAGTCGTACGTTATAACTGTTTCACTATATGTAAGATTTCATCGCTCGACCGGTACGAGCGGTGTATATCGTATCGGTTCTAGCAGGAAAAATGCATTTACGCACCATCCAGCCGACCCAAGGGGGCCTGAAGTGTGTGTCGGGCTCAGGTCGTGAAGCGATAGCTAACTACCGACTAAAAACTGCTATCTGTTAGTTGGCCCTATTGGCATTTTACTGCTGGAGCGTGTCTTGGTGTGTCTTTGCTTGAGTTCTTGGACGGACTTTGCTACTGCTATAGCGATCGCGTCGTCGGCGTCGTGCAATACGTGCTTCGGCCGACGGTAACGGGAGTCGGTTAATAACGTCGGGTCGTATTGCAACGTTTCAACGATTAATTTATTTTTGTGATTAAGGGCACGGTCAAAGAACTTTTGAGACATTTCTTTGAAGTGTCCTTTTATCGAGGTCAATTGAAAGTCACAATGTAGGTCGATGTTTCGGAAATACCACGGGCATCCAGTAGCCATGCGTAAGAATCTATTTTGCATTTTCTGCAAACGTTCTATTTGGGTTGGGGATATGTGCGCGAATGCTGCACTGCAATACGACAAGATCGTCGAATGCATGTAATATACAAAGTGAAGAAACACGGTTGTTGTATGGGAGCCCTTTTATAGTTTTTTTTGGATTCATTATAACGGCAACTGAAATCTTCTGTGTAAATTTCAACTCACTAGCTATCTCATTCTATGAGATACAGTCTGGAGACGGACAGACGGACACAGGAGTCTGAGTCCCTTTGGGAACTGAGCCCGTGTGCGAGTGCCGATCGCACTTGAGCGTTTTTATTTTGCTAGTTGTCCCATCGTTATTCTTTATTGTGAGAAAACGATCATCAATTTCATTGTTTTGTATATTTAAAATAAATTTTCAGATGAGATTTTTTTTTTTTACTTTCACTAAGTCCAAAAGAGTGAAATAATGGTTGGATTTATGGAGTATCATCCCTTCAAGTGCGTTTGTGAGAAAAAACGCTTTTGCGCTGTAATTGCGTTTCAGTCTATTTTAGTAGTAAAATTTATTCTGTTTTTAAATAACTGACGATCAGTTTCGTATTTTGTCGAAGCTATAATTTAATTTGTATAATCTTGAACCCCATGCTTTCTTCATAAGATCTGCTAAGATAAGACAATTAAGAAAGACGACAGTGGTGATATGAAATGCAAGTCCACGATGATTTGAAATATACCCTAATACAAGTGTCCGTTTAGCATTCAAGCTTAACTAGAAGACACAAGGGCCTTTGCTAGTCCGATGAACTGTTATGGCAAGTGCAATAGCATGGCAAAAAAAAAAACTATTCGAAGTTATGAAATGGTCTTGCAACTTAGGGGTTAGGTTAAGCTTAATTTCGATAATTTACTTGTCATTCGCACATTATCACCTTTCTCACTCGTACTATATCTAAGATATAAGAAAGCTTTGCAATTCGTAAATGAGTTGTCTTTGGTTTTAAGAAAATGTCATCCACCAGAGAGGAGTGGAGTGCGTCGGTAAAATAGCTCGAGAGAGAACATAGCTAGATATTATATTATTTGCAATCTTTATTATACCTTACATACATACTTTAAATTTGTTATTTTAGTAACAGGCAGTGCCATGCTACATAACAGTTGATTGATTGAAGAGCCGACACGACCGAGTGTGTACATCTCGGTCACATGAAACCCCCATAAGATGATAGCTACCGCATAGAACGCATCTATTTTGTGCGGTTTGTATGTAGACCCTGGCCCCATGGACGGGGAGGAGGAAGGAGGGCAACGCATCTGCATGACAATAATGCTGATGTCTATGGGCGTCGGTAGTTGTCAAAAGCCTTCGGAATTTTCGTTTGACCGCTTATACTAGTAACATTTATACTGAAGTAAAAGTGTGATTTTATTTTAATGCGAAAAATACAAAAGTTCATTTCTGTGTCATTAAGGCCCTCTAGTTAACAGAATAATGACCGAGTGACTAAAAAAAATAAGAATTGCTAATTAGTTCCCACAATTCTAAAAGTGATTTACCATCAGGCGATAAATATCGTATATAATAATATGTATGTGTGAGTGAGCGTAAATGTCAAAATCTGCATGTTGCACTATTACAACACCCCACTGGATGTGGTTTCCTCATTTCCGGCGGTGTCGCATGCTACGGGAGTCGAGGTTATTGATCAGTTCATTGTTTTACCTATTACCATGGTTTCGCTCGACATACTTTTTGCAACAATCAATAATCACCAAATTATACGTAGATATACATTCTTCACAATGGGGCGTTTTAATGTACAAGGGGACGTAAAGGGTTTATGTCACTCCTTATGATGCAATGTTATTAGATTTTAGCTTTCTTACTAGTGCAAGTAGCATATCATGCGGAAGTTCTACTTTTTGTATTGTCAAGTAAAGGACAAGAGAGGACAAAGAGTTGTGCCTTGTTAGATGACTGACTGATTAAAGGTCATCCTCATGCCTGCGAAACTTTTCATACCTACTGAATATTTGCGTGCGTAATTATATTACTTAGAGGTATCTTGGGTATGGCTATAGGTGGCGTAATAATATAACGGAGCCTGGATTTTCACTTTTTAACTTTTGAACTTTTCAGATTACTTTGAAATCGACAGTTATTGACTATGGAATTGGTTTATTGACTGTGAAAGTGACTGAATATTGTATTATAATATTAAACATTGATTATGAAAACCTATTATTCGTTTGCGCAACCTTCCTTTATTGTTCAAAATACACGCACACTTCCCACTCATACATGTTTCCACTCATATGTTTTTATTAATTCAATAATACCTAGAATTTTTTTAAACATGTAAAAAAGCCGGTAGAAGGGTGCAACATCCCTTTATTAAATCGAGTCCATTTGCATTGGGAACAAGCTGAGTTAATAGTTATTCGAAATGTTAAGTGCACGTGAGTGGCTGTATAACGTTTGCGAGTGTCGACTTTTGTTCAAAATGTCCGTCTCGTCAGCCATATTCTGTTTAATGTCGCGATATTGTGTCGCGCCGCCCGGCCGCTGCCCACAGTATGTATTTACATACATTAATGTAAACCCACCACATGCACCGCCGGTTTGACGCACACGTGTCTGTGTGCGTGTTGCGAATTAACTGTCACTGAGACATTCGAGTGTTGCCTTCAGATTGCCTCTCCTATTCTATGAGAATGCTTACTTCGCTATGCTTAGGTGCCAACTATTTGGAACAACTTTAATCACGTAGTAAGTTGATGAAAACGCAATGGATACAACTGAAGGACTGATGGTTGTTAAATGAATAACTTCTGAAGTCGAAGGTCGCTTTCAAAACTTACAGGGTCAATCGACAACATGTTTTATATCATTTTGTACTATATCTCGTAGCTCATGTACAAATAATAGTATTTTAACATTTATTTTAAGTTATTTTTAGATTTTCATTGCGGAAAAATTATACGAGTAATTAACATAGACACTATAGAATTTAACTGACATTATTGTCCTTTAATTTCGGAAACAACTATTACATTATGGTTATTTTCATTCCGTAAAGTTAACATATTTAATATTGCATACTGTTTAAAAAATAAACTACACTGTAACTAACTGGAAAAAAATCTGGACAATTCTTCTGGCTCTGTGACCCCAAAGCGAGTCTTCCGAAGAGTGTCCGAAACCACAGCTCTCACAGTTTTGCGCAACCTACCTCAAATTGTTGGCTCTCACGCAAGTGTGCTTCCACCACATCACTCCGCAGGTAACTGTGTCGATCCACTGGTCTAATCCCAGTTGGACTACCCAGATACGGTCTCTTCCTCATGCGAACAACGTATCCCAGTCACCATATGCCGGTGGGATTCTGTGGCAGCGGCCTTATTTGACTCGGACACTAGATGTTCGATTTAAAAAATGAAAATGTAAAATTAAAAAAATAATACAATTATTGTATTATTATTATTATTTTTTCAGCCTGGTTTATCCCACTCCTGGGCAAAGGCGTCACTACTGTCTTTCCATACCTTTAGTTTAATGTAAAATACACTAAAATAATGTCATAATACTTGTAGGATAGAAACCATGGTGATACTTTCGATTTATGTACACCAAAGCAATGATAAAATCTCCAGAAAACTTTTTAATGAATAAATAAATTAAAATTTATTCGAAGATAATTTTAAAGATAAAGCAATCCTACGGTACAATTTTAGGGCATTCATCTTCACCCCTTTCAAGGGAACAAACAGGGTGTCGGAATTTTGTTATTAGCGTTACTGAGAAAATGGATACCGACCCCGTCGCACACCTGACTGATTGATAGCACTTCTTTGCACCTCGGGTCGAGCTTGTAATCGAGCCATTAATAAAGTTTACTGCCTGCAAGTTTTACTCACTGCGGATCCGTTATTTGTCTAATGGGCTAGTTGAACGATCCAACGACCCCGCAGATACCTATGAGCCGAACATAACTTACTCTAATATAATTGGCGTATCGGTAAACGTAGACTGGATTTTATTGCAATTAAGGCTGTTTAGTTACGCTGTATTGTAAGTTATTGTCTCGAATGAAAATATGGATTTCTCCTTTGTAAGGGGAAACGAGAAATCGGAGCCTACTTGTGACTACCGACGCCCATGCACAACCGCAAAATTACTATGCCGATGCGTTGACCTCCTCTCCTCCTCCTCTCCAATGAATGGGCCACCGGCACTCCACAAACAGCACGAGACGCGACACCGAAAGTGTAACTCTACGGCAGTATCATGAGAGGTACCTTCCCGGTCGTGCCGGCCTAATTGCGGCATGGCAATCCCTCCTACTATATTTATATTAAACCTCGTTTCCAGAACACCTACCTATCGATCTCAGCTAGTATCGGAATACTTGGTGTTGATATTTCGAGTAACGTTCAGTTCCGCGGTCGTTTGGAAACGAAATTAGCCTCAAAGAAGCAGGGCGTGCTCAATAGGGCGAAGTAATATTTCAATCCAGCCCATCGGCTGCAACTTGACAAGGCGCCGGTCCGACCTCATATGGAGTACTGCTCCCACCTTTGGGCAGGGGCCCCGTAATATCAGCTCGTTTCATTTGACCGCATACAACGTAGAGCGACTCGAACCGTTGATTCTTGTCATAACTTGTATTTCCAGACAGCTTGTTTCTTTGGTCCTACGAAACGATGTCGGTTCGATGTGCGTCTTTCATCGAATTGTATATTACAGAATCACCGTCATGAACTAATATGTCAAAATCGTTCATGACGATGATTTTGCCTCATTCCACAAGAAAATCTAAAGAAACGCAATAAAATCCTCTAAAGAGACACAACAATGAATAACATTCGCGTAAATATACGAGAACAATATTCTATGGGGAGTGTTCTGAAGAATTGTTCGGCTTAATACCAGCAGCAGAATTCCATCTTCGGACATCGCGACAGAACTGTAAGTTCCACGCCCATCACCTTGATGTCCGTAAATCCAAAACAGTGTGGTTTAAACGCCACTTATTACTGCGCACAACCAGCCGCCTCCCTAGGTAATTCCGATTCGATACGACCGACTTCTCTTGATGACCGAGGTCATCAAGAGAAGAGCATACCTATTCCGTAAAGGCCGGCAACGCGTCTGTAAGAGGCCTAGTCTTGCAGATATCTGTGGGCAATGGTAGTCACTACCCACCTGCTCGTTTATTCCTTATCTCACTAAAAAACCGTTGACAAATGCGTCGGCTGCGGCATTCGACTGGAGTTACTACTTAAAAACTGATGATTCTGTTTCTTCATACCGCGTTAAATAATTTCTTATGGAATTAAGCCCAATTTTTTAAATGATTAAAGAGCCCTTCGCAGACTTCAGTCTTTTTCGGGTTTTTGAGTGATCAGTTATTTAATTGGTATGTAGAAGTATGCAAGTGCACACAATAGGAATCGGTATTGCGATCAGGACCCCCACGAAAGAGACAACCTGCTAATGAACATCTATAATATAAAGATGAATAGTTTGTTTGTTTGCTTGAACGCGCTAACCTCAGGAACTACTAGTCCGCATTGAAGAATTATTTCTGCGTTGAATAGTCCATTTATAGAGGAAGGCTATATACTATATACCATGACACTAAGACCAATAGGACCGGAGTTACGCGGGTGAAACCACGGGATGGTGCTAGTTAGATAATATAATAATATTTAATTCTTCAGTTAATATTTTATTTTGAGTAGATTGTAAAATTTGACACAAATATTGCAAATCGAATTCACCAACATTTTTGAATAAAATTTATCTTTTGACTGGCGTAATTGGCTGACCTTTAACTAAATTGTATGTTCAACATACGGACAGCGCTTTTGCACATTTAAACTATTATAGATATTAAAGCTTAACACGACTTGTTGTTTTTACCACGATGATAACTAAATAGATATGTGTCTCAAATAACATAAACTTCTCGTGACACAGAGTTTGTTACAAATCAGTATCCCCGGAATTAAAAAATCCTGACGTTGAGCACATCTAATTATCTTCCATATCGATATTCTATTTATATATACATATATTTAAACAGCAAAATAATGTGTCTATACGTTAAATGTTAAAAAAATTGGAATGAAAAGAAATAAAAGAAAAAAACAGTAGAGAAAAAAATGTGGCCCATCGCGGGGTGGTGGGGGGAGATGATAGTAGGGCAACGCATCTGCGTAACAATCATGCGAATGTCCATGGGCGTCTGTAGTCATCGAAGGTCGTTTGCCCTCTTATGCAATAAAAAAAATCGAGACGATTTTTGTATCATTTTTAGACGATAGACTCGCGTCTTTTATCGCGATTGTTATTTGTTTTCCAAATTATCTCACAGTGGGTCGGCTAATATCAGGTGACGCGGACATTTGACAGAAACGTAAGAACGCTGTACGATGTAGACGAATGCTTAAAACGAAAAGTAATGAATTTTATTAACCTTAAAGCAGACTAAACTGTTGAATCGTTTTTATAGCATAGGGGCGGACGAGAAGTCGGGCCACTTGTAAGTAAGTGATCACCAACTATGATAGACATCCGCAACACCAGAGGACTCGCAGATGCGTTGCCGGCCTTTTAGAGTGAAATAGGATCTTTAAGTCGTATCGGTCCGACCGAGGGAGATGATTTCACAAAGGAAACTTAAAACGCACGGCAGAGGACTTCGGAACATCTTTAGCTATTGAGTAAATGATTATTTCTTATCTTAAGTTAAGAATTGCTGCACTGTCTTAGTTATATCGCTCAACTTGGGTTATTATGATATTCATTTGCTATAGAATTATTTTACCTGATATTAACTATCTTATTCATCCTTCTTCATAAAAAAAAACATGACGGACTTTTATAATTGAAAAAAAATATTTAAAAATGTAACTGTTAAGAATAATACAAATTCGTTATTTACAAACTAAAATTTAACAAAAAATTGCTAAAATTGTACCTAGATAGGTCACAGAGTTATGAATACCTACCTAATGATTTAATATTGCAGCTCAAAGTTCCACGGTTCCTTCCACTAGGCTGTGATTGAAAGTTGACATTGCGCGCAGGGTGGCGCCAGGCACGACCCTCGCCTCTGACCCGGCGGTCTATCGCGTTGGCGATCGGCCTTGCAGATTCTGTTTTACTATAGGTATAATGCGGCGTTACATTCGCAAACCGGTACACCAGCTAGTCTCATGCTGGACTAGAATAATAACGTGACTGTGGTTTTGTAATGGGGTCATTAAATAGCGAAAAGCACAGCTAAATTGCAAATGTAAATGTTATGACTTTCATACACGGCATATTTTATTTTAAAGTGTGATTTCTGACGCCCATAAACATCCATCCACATTATGATTATATGTACACAGGGCACCCAATATTCCGACCACAAGGCTCACTAACCGCTGGAAACGCGACTTTCGATTTAACCCGGTATTATGTGAGCAAAAGATACCGCGTGTAGTCGTACTCGCCAGAATGATGAAATGATATTGCCTCTTCTCTACACAAATTCTGGTGTTAGTAACTCCAATCTGACTTAGACTTAGAGTTAATCGTAGAATGCCTAAATGAGCCAATTAAATAGCGATATCAAAATAAATTCGTGAAGGTGAGGTTGACATGGAAGCGGTCGAGTGCCACTCGAATTGGGTCAACGACAATACAAAAGGTGTGGCGTCGGATAAGCGACGTATCCCGCCAACCAGCTGCCGCCTGAGACTCCTAAAACAAAGCCCAATGAAATATACCTCATTTATTTACGTTAACCGCGTACTTTTTTTTCCCTTTCGCCCAGAATATAGATAATCATTAGTCGACGTTTACCCGTCGCCCCTTAATGTGTTTGCATGCTCGACAATTTGATCCTCGCCTGTTTCTATTGTTGCCGTTTTGCCTTCGCGATTAAGGTCGCGTTCGAGCTCTGTATTTATTAGAGCGTAGGGTTCACGACTCGATTTTCGTTTTATAAACGTAACGCAGAATTATGCACATATTTTCACTTTCCGTATACATGATTTGTTATAACGTGTGAAATGTTATTTTAGTTGTGTATATTGCTGAACGAGTTGGAACGTTAACGTGGCGTAACTGGATAGTGGCCGCGGATATTTCGTAGAGCGGTTGCATGCGGAAGGACATGTCACTCAGAACGTGCTGACGTCTGTCTGCTTCCAGAACGTTCGTGTTGTGAGCTTCTGACCTGCCTTCTGACAGAGGCTATTTCTCATTGCAAATATAAAGTCATCCAAACGTAATAGAAACTAAACAATACTTCAGTACTTTATGTTTATTTTATTTAAGGTAGGAGGAGATGTCTATAGGTTTTAGTAGATGTTTACTACTTCACAATAGTAAACATCAGCAATTTTTTTTTATTTTCTTGTTAACGATTGATTTGTATGTTCTATCTATTATGCATTTGGTTGTTAATGATACAATATTGGAAGAATTGATTTCCTATGGATCTTATATGGGAAGGATATAGAAAACGGCCGTAAATCGATCTAAGAATACTTGTACATCGCTTCAATCAAGAGGTTTACTTATATTTGCAGTAGTTTCGCAATTATGAAAACCATTGGCGTGACGGTTGGAAATCTGCAGCAGGTCTACGTTGGCACCAAATACAATTATTACTTTAGTTTTCAAAGTGTTAACTTGTTACAGTACCATCTGACGTCGGTTTCTGGACTATTAATAAGGCAGCTACTTGCTTCGAGTGTGGATGTCATTTTTTGTGTTGATTAGTCCATTACTCCGTGTAATTTTTTTTTCTAATGGCCGTGAACATTCATTGGTTGGTAGTTGGAATATATATGAAATGCCCCGTTGTTTAGTTGTAAACATTTCCTTTAGTCGGACCAGAAATTGTTATTGTACGTTTAGCCATCGGTCCTGCGTCTAATTTCCCTCTAATCGTGTCTCCCTATTGTCCTATCGGAATGGAAGGGGGCATGGGGGAATAGAGAATGCATTGTTCCAACAAACATTTGTGCAATGTGCGTTTTTTTTTTAATTTTTTCTTACGGAGTTGCCCAGTCTCCAGCTTAACCAGTTCCCTAATGGCTTCTGTAGCTGAAATTCTTCTATGAGGGCATATATATATAATAAGTAATGTAGACTATGTAATAAGTAATGTAGACTATCGTTTAGATATAATGTTAAGTACTGGACTGGCATATAATGTCATTAAATCCTTATTTTTTTCAACGCTGTACCACAGATTGTCGGACAATTCAGTCCTTTCGTGGCCAAGGCCACATTGAAGCTGGCAAAACAAAACGTTGATTTGATTTAGATATAGAATAAATCCGTTAAAATATTATTATAGTAAAAAACAAGGAAACCTCTAAATTTTGTTCTTGAGATAATATGAAAAATATAGAAGGCAGTTCATCGCGTTTGAACCAGATAGTAAAATAAAAGCAGTGACTGACTTATGGTGTTCCTTAATGTGCTGGAACACGCAAATTTGACACGGCATTTGACAAATTTCTAGCTATAATTTCAATGTAAATTTCCTACTATCTATTCTAATATTCTCTCGGACTGATGAAACCTCAATTCATTTTGTTATATCAAACCACATTATAGTTCGTTCTGTCTGGTGTTTGCATTTCCATATTTACTTGTCCCATATTGGTTGCAAGCTAGAACTTATCAAAGATGCTCTTAGGAATTAAAATCTCTAGGCTGGCCAACGTCGATGGTGCTATTGTCGAAGTCGTAAACGAATACGTCTGCCTCGAGACAACAATTGCAATTAGGTAGATATAACTTCGAGAAGGAAGCTGATAGAAGGATTCAGTTGAGTTGGACAGCATTCCGGAAGCTTCGTCACATCGTCACCGTTGCCCATACCGCAGAGCTTGAAGACGAAGGTCTGCAACCAATGCGTTGTCCTCGTGATGACCTACGGGCCGAAATATGGCCTAATTTAGGACTGGTCCGCAAGTTTGCGGTAGCTCAACGGGTTATTGAAAGTGCTATGTTGGGTGTTTCTCTGTCCGACAGAATTCGTAACGAAGTCATAAGGCAGAGAAGTAAATTATCCGATATCACGCGACAAATAGGCGCGCTGAAGTAGCAATGGGCTGGTCATACACTCTGAAGAACAGATGGCAGATGGGCCAGTAAGGTCCCGGAGTGGAGGCCGCGTTTAGGAAAACGAAGTGTTGGGCGACCGTTCACCATGTGAGAAGACGATCTCCGTGCAGTAGCTGGTCCGGGATGGATGCGTAGATCGGTCATCTTGGCGTCCATTGAGAGAGGCCTATGTCCAGAAGTAAAACTATATGGGCTGATAATGATGACAATGACGATATTATTTTTTATGTACTATCTATAACTTTTGTAACTCTGTAGCTTAAAGTGTAGGCCTACCTTACTGACTGCGCATGATCATTGACTATCTGGGATGGAATTGTGACATGACTTCCATCCGAAATATATCAAAATTCTATTATCAGTAGCTAAGGGCTATACTGACAATGACCATTAATGTCAGTTGTGAAAAGTTTGTGAATGACGTCTAGTATGCCTGCGGGCACAGAATTCATAAAAATCGTCTTAGAACTACATATGTGACGGGATGGGTAAATGCCTAAGATAAATGGGAACAGGCAACACACACACAATGTTTACCGTTGTACTTTTCCATACTCTAATGACGCTTCCTACTAGCTTAAGGGCTGGCAAAATTAAGCAAAACCCGCCACTAACGGCTCAAGTGACTTCCGAAGTCTCTGCTAGTGGACTCTGAACAACGACCACATACACCACCCATATTTCTGTAGTATAGGCAGGCGTATGAGCAATCGGAGCCTTTTCATAATATTTTTCATCATTGTCATGCAGATGCACTGCCCCACTTCCTCCACCCCACCAACGGGCCAGATGGGAGTAGCGTGGTATTAGTGTCATTCGTTCATTGATAACCTGTGTCCAGTAGCGATATTGTCGCCATCACCTATTTAAATGCCGTCGCCGTGTGTGCTCCATGTACAACATGACATACATGCATACATGAACAACATGACTTGAAATTTCTAGTCAAGCTGCAATGCGGGAATGTGTTTTTAAGCATTAAAGCTATTTGTATATTCATTTGAGTTTCTATATGTGCCCCGGTGTCGCAAGTGAATAACTAACAAATTATATACTAAAGCCTTCCTCGAGAATCGAGAACCTAAAGGCCCGACGCCACGTCCACAGTTTGGGTTGTCCGCACCACAGGGTAACCCCACCAACTTTGGGACAGTGCAATGGAGTGAGGTTCCCCCTCTCGCCCCTTGCCCCTTGCGAAATAGCGCCGCCTTGTTTTTCTCATTTGTCCCCTCTTCTCATAAGAGGGGTACAAAAAGCGGCTCCTCCTCTTGTTCTTTAGTCTCCTCTTCCCACAAGAGGGGTACAAAGATCAGCCCCCTCGGTTGAATTCGCTTCGCCCAAGGTGTCGCGATTCACCCCAGACTACTGAGCCCCACAGCCACGACAACGCTTGAACCATGGTGGGGGGTTCGCCACCACCTTAAACTAATTAACGCCAATTAAATGAGTGTATGGGTTAACATTATACTACGTTTCCCAGTTTGTTTGCACTTTCCATGAATCTTTGAAACGCTCCTCTCCTCTAATCAGATATCAACGACGCTCTCATTTGTCGTTAACATAGTATAAAATTCTCAAGTCGAAAACCTTACAGTATTGCCGTCATTATATGCAACCGTTGCAGCTGCTTGGCACACCTAAAATAAATTAACTAGGTACATTTTAACAACAGGGCTCTTAAATCAATTATATTTTAAACATTGAAATACGTTCTTGTTTTCTATTAGAGCAACTAATATAGTTATCAAGGTTTTCTTTGACAATTTAGATTTGATCGTGCATCGAGTTAATTGCTAACGAAAACACGGGTATTGAAACAGTTATTTGGCACTCAAAAGTAATCAAGGTATTTAATTTCTTTCTTTGAAGTCACAATGCGAAGGTTAAATGAATGATAATTGGTAACAAAACGACGAATTTCTTATAGATACATCTTTATTATGTGGTATATTGTGATATGGCCAGAGAAGTGGAGTTACAGAATCAGCACTGTGACAGATTGGAGACCTAGTATTGGGCAACCGTTTAGCAAAGGGGGAAAAGGAAAGTCTCGGAATGGGGCGGACAAAATTTAGTCCAATTTCCCCCCAAAAAGACACAAATTTGCGCGTTTACCGCGAAAAAAACCCCTTCTCTGTATCTCATCGCTTCGAAAATACCCCCTAATGGCCTCAGCTAGTATGGGGATTCTTGGAATCGACATATCGAGCAACGTTCAATTCCGCCGGTCATTTGAAGGTGAAGGCTAAATTAACCTCCAAGAAGCTGGGTGTCTTCAATAGGGCGAAGCATTACTTCACGCCACATCATCGGATTTAATTATACAAGGCGCAGGTCCGATCGCATATGGAGTACTGCTCTCACCTTTGGGCTGGTGCCCCCGACTTGAATCAACTCGCTTCATTTGACCGTATTCAACGTATTGCGACTCAAATCTTTGACGACCAGGTTGTTTCCGTCCAGCTTGATCCTTTGGCATTACGAAGAGATGTTGGCTAGCTCTGCATCTTCTACCGCATCTACAACAGGGAGTGTTCCGAGGAGTTGTTCGGATTACCAGCAGCGGAATTCCACTCTCTGACATCTCTGCGGAACTCTAAGTTCCACCGTCACCACCTTGATGTCCGAAAGTCTACAGCTGTGCGTTTCAAGCGTAATTACTACCGCATATAACTTCGATGTGGAACCAGCTGCCACCGTCGGTATTTCCGAACCGTTATGGGGTTCTTTAAGAAAATAGCTTACTCCTATCTTAAAGGACGGCAGCGCGCCAGCGTAACCTCGGGTCATGCGGATGTCTTTGGGTGGCGGTAGTTACGAACCACCTACTCGTTTGCACCTTATACTATAAAAAAAGGTGGGCAACGCATCGGCATAGTAATTATGTGGATGTTCATGGGCCACGGTAGTGTAAAAATGACTCCGTTTGCTCGTATTATATATTATCCTCCTATTCTATAAAATAAAGCGTAGTATAGGGTGCCCTGAAGGTCGGTGGAGTGACGACGGCAGATGGATGTAGGTTGCCCAGGATAGGAATGGTTGGCGCTGTGGTGGAGGCCTACGTTCAACAGTGGACGGCTTCAGACAGCTTTCATTCATTTCAAATTACTATTAAGCTGCTGACAATTTCCGCTTTTTCTTCATAACAACCATACGGAGATGGTACCAGAGTATGGAAGCATCAGACGTAAAAAAGTTTGTTGACAATTTAGTATTGAATTAAGAGACTAGTAATTGTTATTGCAAATTACAGCTGAATAAGCTTAACGCGAAAATTTATTATGAAATACTGGACTAATTATGGACATTGTTACTTGGCCTGAGCTAATAGTATTAAAAAAGTGCAAAATCATTAAATTATCGATAGAAAAATGATTAATCGATTATACCATTAAAACTTTTCTAATCAACGTCTATTTGTGGATTTTACTTGGAATCCAATGCTCCAATTGCCCTCGTTGCTGTGCTCGTCAAAGGGTTACCTACTTGGAGCACTTAGATATAATTAATATTGATAGAACACGGCCGCAAAGGCTCATGCGGTGGTATCAATTATGCAAAACTTCATCTTACATGAACATGTTCATCGGTATCGGGAACTGATTTATTGAGTCTTTGGGAACGTGTTGCTTGTGGCTTTATTTAAATACGCAACTAATGTGTAGCTAGTATAGGTGAAATTGACGCGCTGTGTGAAATTCATTATTTGACATTGGCAATATTTTAATTACGTGACTTTGACTAGCTGTGCCCGGCAGTTTCACCCGCATGAAATCCATCCCGTTCACATTGTCGGGATATACAGTATTTTTTTATGTTATTCCAGAGTGTCTAATCTAATCTATTTATGTCCCAAATCACATTCAAATCCATCCACTAATCTTCGAGTAAAAGGACGTCAAATCAAAGGTTTGGTTTTTGTAGGTTCAAACTTTTGCATTTATAATGCAAGAGGTACATTTATTATGGAAGTTGGTACCTACCAACTTTGGTACATATTGTATTCTGTTTGAGAGCGGGCACCACACTGTTGTTAAAACTCGCATGTCAATTGACATTCTCCGGCTGGCTAAAATTTAATTTGCGCAAATACATTGCAATGTAGATTCGCTTTTAAATAAACTGTTTTTTGTCCGCTGTATATTCTAACAAATAGTTTTATGTATGCCATTTTGACTTTTATTTTATTTTCGTTTATTTTCCTTGCGCGGCCGTAAAATTGTACCTGGGCTCGCTCGCTGGGATAACGGAGCGGGCTCACGAAAAATTTATTATTGAGACCTTTTCGCCCGAGCTCCATCGACAGACATTGCGAAGGCGAAAGTTATGAATGACACATGTTTTGAAATATTGCCTGCACTGAACTGCTCCCCGAGAAGAAAATTTCATTGGATGAGAAGTTTATTTGTCGTGAAATATGTGGGAGTTTTATGATAGTGGGACTTTTACAATGCTACGAATCAAGCAATTTCCGTTCTTTTCCTGTATATTGCTTAAGAATGGGTCAATAAAATGGGAAATAAAAATGTATACATGACAAATTGAAAGAGGATATATTTTCGTTTTTTCCTATGATATCCGATATATTTTTACATATTACCTGCCTTAATAAAGTGTTGTTTTTCTTATCAGTAGGTAACTTAAGGTTAGATTGTTCTAACGTAACCGTTGTTAAAAAAAGTATGCATACAGCTTTTGGGGGACCATGTTTTATAATAAGTATATCATTACCAGCCGGATGATGTCCACTGCTGGATATATTCCTCCCCATTGAGCGCCATAGGTTACGGTCACGAGTCACTAGCATCCAGTGGCTCCCCGCCACCTTAACCGAGTCGTCAGTTCACCGGGAGGCCGTCCAACATTCTGTCCTCGGGTGCGAGGCCGCCACTCGAGAACCTTCCTTCCCCAACGGTTATCGATCCTTCGAGCAATGTGGCGTGTCCATTGTTACTTCAGCCTGCTGATTCTTTGACCTGTGTCGGTTACTCTGTTTCTCTTGCGGATTCCCGAATTTCCAACCATATCTCGTAGAGAAATGCCGAGAATTTTCCATTCCATGTCATGCAAAAACTTCATTTTTTATGACTACCTATTTCAGTATTATAATTACAAGTCTTCGTCATCAGCAGCAGAAAAGCATGAAGCATATTCGTACGTAAGTATTAAGACTCAATTATATGACTTTTAGCCCAACTGGCATAATTCCATTATTGCTTTTAAAGTAAAATATAACTTTACTACCAAACCCCCGCGGTTTTACTCGCGTATCCGACCGCAAAAACAAACCCTTAGTGGTCGAATTTCGCAAAAAAAAAGGTTAGTTTATTTTTTACTAGCATTGATAACACTTGGCCTAATTTCATACGTGTATCGATCACTATCACTGCCTAAAATCAAGAGACTCAATGAGGCTAAACGTCAGCCTCCACATTGAAGAACATATCGCAATTATAATCCGGCTAATCGTTAGCCCGCCACAAAACAAAACGGGCCTGTTTTTGAAAATGGCTACCGTAATGTTAGACGGCGATTTGTACAATACCAGCTGACCCGGCAAATGTTGTTTTGCCATATAAATTATTTCTAGGTATAATCATTTAGGGATATGAAATAGATAGTAGCCGATTCTCAGACCTATTGAATATGCACATAAAATTTGGTAAAAATCGGTAAAGCCGCCAAGCCGGAGGAGTAAGGTAATTAACATTATGACACGAGAATTTTATATATAATATTACAGCTTAAACTGTTTTTAAAAAGTATAAACAGTGGTTTCAAAGAATTAAGCACACCGCACGTAATCAATACTATTCTTCGTCTGCGGTGACAACCATGCTTCCGTTTTTAGGAGCGGCGACCAAGAGAACGGTAATTTTGGAGCATCCGTGCTCTCGAAAAGCCTGTCCTCAAACACTTGATCCGTTGAAGAAAACTTATTCTTTTAGGTAGAGCTTTCATACAGTCTGAAGCCGTTGCTCAGCTACATTTTAAAATGGCTATGTTATACTAACTACACGGGGACATCAACTACGCTGCGATGATTTTTTCATTGAAATGATTATTATATTTTTATAGTATTGGGAAAAAAGAGAAATCGATTGAATACTACCGACGCCAACAGATATCCGCATTATTGTCATGAAGATGCATGACCCTCCTTTCTTCCTTCTCTCCAATGGTTCACCGGCTATTTTTTTAAATTTATTTATTGAAACATAAAATAAAAACCATTTACAATATAGTTACGGCGTATCAAAAACCCACCAGAATTTATTCGTATACCGACTACTAATTATCTTCACAAACCACCCGAAAGGCGAATGCATAGCTAATTATGTATATATTATTTTTTTGAACGAGAGAAAAGGTACACTTGTACAAAGGTGTGCATAGTCTAATACCTTCAATAGCTTCCTGTTGGCGAGATAATCAATTTGTGTCACGAGTCATTGTTGCGAAGTCCACTTGAACGAAGCTTAGGTATCGGCTAGTGCGTGTATACAACAAAAGAATGTGGTATGTTTGCGAAATCAATTTACGCAGTGTGCAACCCGCCTCAGGGCGGCGGCGAGTAACGCAGTCATCACCTGGCCGGGCGATTCGTTGTCCCACTAAATTAGTGACAAGTTGCTTTGTTCCGGACACTGTTTTATTTGCATGCTTGGTGAACAGCCGCGGTAAAAACACCACGGAAAATGACAAAAGCGTTTTCGTCAATTACAAAAGGGCTCGGTGTTTAGTTGAGCGTTTTTACGAATGTTTCTCTAATTTATTTTGTGAACGCTGACAATTTAGTTTTAGACGAGGATGCGAGTTGTGTCAAATATTTTGTGAAGTTGATAATAAATTCCGATTCGAGTGTATGTTTGATGTATTTCCTTTATTTTGTAATTTAAAGTTGTACTATTAATACAACTAACTGATAACAGACAATAACAAAAACACATCTTCACATCAGTTTCTAATTGGGTAGGTAGTGAACGGACTGCCACATATCGAGATCCTTACATACATACCTTGCTTTCTCCACATTAACTACTCTCTTTATAGAAATACGCCGGTTGCGACAACCATTGACACCGACTACTGACAGTACCAGATCAATCTGATCATAGTATATCTTCTTCCCCGGTACTTCATTTTTCTACACGCCTTCACCAGCCCTGGGTGGGATCCAGGGGTGTGTAGGGCATGCGTGCCGTCATAGTGCTGAATACCCACAAAAACCAACGCGAGTCCATCAGTGCCGCCTTTGGTGAGGCACCCCGAAACTACAATTCGTCAGGGCTCCACGTCGGTTGGTCAGTCCCATGAGGGACCGAGGCCCCCTCCAGAGAAGGGTTGCCACGCGCAACAGGACTAACCATTTTTGGGGCAGTGCAATGGGGTGAGGTTCCGATCATCGCTCCTTGCCCTATTTTGATCCCTCTTCTTATAAAAGGACAAATAAGATTTGTCCTTTTATAAGAAGAGAGAAGCCCCCACAGTTCAATCGACTTCGACTAGGTTCACTACAGGCTATTGAACCCACCGCCACGACAAGGTTTTAACTATGGTGGGGATGGTACCTAAATCTTTCCACATCCGCATTTAGTATCTGTTTCATTAACTTTTCACCTAGCGCTAGACAATTAGAAATGTATTGTTAAATGATAAGTAATAAAAACCTAAAATACTGAAAAAAATCCTGCTTTAACATTTTCTTTACAAACATTCGATCTGTGAGAACGAGAAAACAAAAAAAATATTTTTTTGCAATAAAAATAATTTCTATTCCCTGGTTACTAACAAACTTTTATTTTCTATCACTTTTTTGATGACGCAGTTTCATTTGTATAGGGTGTTTTTTTAATTCAATTTTATCTTTAAAACATTAAAATTTTAATATATTTTTTTTTATTTTGCTACAGTAATTACAGCATTTCATACCGCATTTTACGTCCTGTTGTTTGAATAAGGTAAACAAATTAAGATTGCTTTGTACACAAATTAAAAGTGCTGTGAACATTATGTTAGGCTTTTGTAAATGTTAATTATATCTATCTTGGCGAATGTCCATTCCAAATTATGGGCTGCGTCCATTCAATCCGATTAGGTTCTTTTTTTTTTTAAGAAAAAACAATTAACACTTTTTTAATTAATTCTTCCCTTAATTGAGGTATATTAGAATATCAAAGTGAATTAACAAATCAGTAGGTTAAAGTTAGTATTGATACAAATTCTATGTATCAATACTAAATTTAAACCTTCAAAACCCTTATTTTCAAGATAGTGGTTTGTCCCTCGCCCCGACAGTTAGAAGTTAAGCTCACGATGATATGACTCACCTATTGGAAAAAGAAGACATGAAATGCGGGATGAAATGCGCAGTTGGTTTTTTTTACTACGAAATTACGGTACTAATTGGTACTTTACTAACTGCAAATAACCGAATGTTTTTAACGCGAATCAAATATTGTTATTTTTCAACTACCCTTATAAATTTTAAATAGAACAGCACTTAACTTGATTGTTGATTGATAAAGACTATAAATCAAAATTATACCTGACCTGCATAATGAAAGAGATAGATTTCGTCCATACCCTTGACAGAATTAAAAGATTTATCATACTAAAAAAATGTTATCATTTTATACAATTCTTTCTTCTGATTGTGAAATTGTTAAATTGGGTAATTTTATCGATTTTTTACCCAACTAAAGGGTGTACGCTAATTATTGATTACAAATATTTTAAACAATAAAATAAACTTTTCACCTTTAAACTTGCTTGAAACGAGCCCCAAGAAGATAAAAAACGATGCTTGCTTATTAATTTTGAAACGATTTTTTGCTTCTTACAGGTGTCAGGGGACGGTAAATTAACTAGCTTAGCAAGGAGTTTGCGTAGCTTATTGGATTGACACCTGCCTAACGATTTGTTGATGTTATTTTTTTAATGTGAATTTTGATTTTGTTGAATAAAAATCAGTTTGTTTCAATAAAATATTTCTACCTAAGTCGTGTTATTTATACTACTCAAAACTGTCGATCCTGATGTTTATTACATAATAGAGATTCATGTAAGCTGGCTGGCTAAGTTACTTGCTGGCCGACTTGATCTTCGCATAATTTTTTACACATTTCTAGCAAGAGTTGGTGTCTTTGCAGTCGACTTGGGCTGGCACTTAAAACATGATACCGCCAGCAAAGTGACATCTGCGCATTCACGTTTCGTGCTGTTTGAAAGTTCGGTGGGAGTGTCGTTAGTCGTCTAAGGACACCGAATGCTCGTTTGCTCCCCAGAACTATGGAAGCAACACAACATAAAAGCCACCTTGATATACAAATGACTGTAATTGAGTTATAACCTATAGTGTACCTGAGAAAAGACCTTGCAAAGGCAGGCTCCATTCCGTAACGGTTTTAATGGACATTGGGGTGGCATTCCGCAACGCCTGGTGGCTCGCTGTTTTTACGCACAGTCTTAGGCATATCGGATGCCCAAACATTTTCAGACTCATGCAGAGCTACACTCATGAATGCACAGTCACACTGGACCAAACCTGCACCATTGTTTCCACGACAATGTCAAAAGGATCTCAACCTGCGGTCCCCATTTATGGAACATCATGTTCGAGTTCCTGAATATCGATT
>JAFELO010000118.1:641212-735676 GCA_017140195.1 Eumaeus atala
GAGGCCGCGTATGAAAAGGATGCGCTACTGCATCAGAAGGTCGGTCGTCTTGGCGTTCATTGAGAGACGTATGTCCAGCTGTGGACGGATAAGGGTTGACAATGATGATGATGTTCAAAGAAAATCTTGAATATAAGGAAACAATGAGATAGGAGAAAGTATGAATAAAAGCAAAAGTAAAGGAGGGAAAGAAGGGGGAAAATAGTATTACATTTCTTAATTGTATTTCTTTGTCTATTGTTAATATGTATATTGTCTTTCATCGTATACTTTTTCATTTTTATTATTTATTTTATTTTATAAATTAATTACAATTGTTGTCATTATTAATTCATGCTTGTGCCTCGGTAAGCTGGGCCTGTGCATTATTGTATGAGTCGCAGAACCCGCTCGGTCCACCTGCTAAGCATTAGCACTCACCTAACACAAACCTCATAAAATGAAGAATCTGAAGAATTTTTTTATAGTACAGGGGGCCAAACGAGCAATCGGGGCAAACCGACGCCAATGAACATCAACATAATTATGCCGATGCGTTGCACTCCTTTCCACCTCCCGGTCTCCCAATGGGCCATCGGCTACTCACAAACCGCACGAAACGCAACACCGTAGGCGTCACTTACGGCGGTATCAAGACTAAGACAACTAATTTATACGAAAAAAAATGATGTACTTAATACGTTTCGCAAATTTCATATTACCCATATCTAAAACGTAGAAATCTATGAACGGCCGTAGCTTATTAATCCTTTATACTAAACTAGCAGTCCGTCCCGGCTTCACACGGATATTTCAGGAAATATGGTAAAAATTCATATAACTTTTATAATTTGGTTTATAAAAATTATGAATTCATGCTAGTTGTTAAAAATGTCTGCAGCGAAATAATGATTTACATTGATTTTTTTTCACAACTTTGGTTACATTATCGAAGTTTCATAATGATAAAAACGTTTTAGAAAATGTTATATATACTGCTATATCATAGATAATGTACGATTCCAATAATAAAAGAATTTTTCAAATGTGTCCAGTAGTTTTGGAGCCTAGTCAATACAAACAGACCAACAATCAAATTTTCCCCTTTGTAATATTAGTATAGAATAGATATATGTTTCTGTATGGTATATGGGGTCGAGCCTACCCCATTATATACTCTATAGGGTGGCGGTGTGTATGGATACTGATAAATAATCATTATTTAACACCGAATGATCTCCCGTATCAATCTAGCACTGGATATATCCAAGTTATAATCGGGTTGAATATCTTGAGTGCACTAATTGTTTGCGTGAGCACAGGCTGATAATGAAATTTCTCGCTGATTTAACGTCAATCACGACTGGCACAAGAGGTGGAGACATTTATAAGGACAAGGGTTGCCGATTGAAATATCCATTTAATAATGTGCTTTTCCGATCCTAGGGTTCACATTTTATGAGATGTCACAAGCGTTTAATTGAAATCGAAGTAAGTAATTTTAATATTTAACATTACAAGTTAAGGCACTTTACTTTTATTTTGAATTCATGATGCAATTAATTTACGTATATGTACTGTAACGCTACTTCCGTTACAGCATAACGGGGCAGGCACGAATGTAGACCCCACCATGGTTAAAGCCTTGTCGTATCGGCGGGGCCAGCCAGAGGTGCACCGAGACAGCCTGAGACCCTATAATGATATGGGACTAAAGAGCGAGAGCGCTTTTTCACACGTGGTAAGGGGGCGGTAATGAGAACCTCACCTCATTACATTGTCCTAAAGTTGGCGGGGTTGCCCTATGATGCGAGACAACCCCTCTGTGGAGATGGTGTCGGTCCCTTAGGGGACTGGATAGACCTCGAGATGCGCTCATGATTTAAATTTCCGGGGCAGTTCACCAAAGGCGGCGCTGATGGGACTCGTGGTTTGTGTACATATTCGGCATTACAATGTGCCGATAGCATCACACACCACTGGACCCCACCCAGGCCGATGATGGCGTGTAAATACGTTCCCCCGGGCAAAAAAAGGCATGAATGGAGTGGAAGATATCCCTCACATCAATCAAGTGTGAATTATAATATTAGAGGCCAAAACTTAATGTGGAAATCGAATGTTAATAAAGATATGGCCTTTAGCCCGACTGCAACTTAATTAATCTTAAAAATAGAAGCTCACGAGTGCTCACCAGTTGTTTCTTAATAAAAGCTGTGCTAATCTAGATCTGTGATATCTTATCTTTCATTTAGAGCTTGACACTTTCAACGGTTACCACGTTTTGTTCAAACAAAGATAAATAGGTCGAAAACCCATTTTGAAGATAAAGTACATAGAGACAGAAGTGAATCATCGTGGATTACCTAACTAATCTTCTTTATTTTTAATTAACTGGAGATCGCGCAGCAAAATTATTTCCGAAACTAATGCTTCAAAACTTTTTTCGTAAATAGTCTTTCGTCGCCACACATGTGCACCTCACCGAAATGACAACAATCATTGCTATAGGCATAAACACATCAAAATATCGACATAACCGCTGTTTATGGAGATGTCTAGATGATGCACTTGTAGTCGTTTATTAGTTATAGTCGGAGAGAGAATAGAGACAATAAAAATGCGGCATCTTCAATGAACGCCTTTTTTCTGAAGAGCCCATGAGGTGCCGAATTGCAGACAAATCCGGGGCAGCACATTATAGTCACCAGTACTAAAATCTCATTCATTAAGTTATACATACTATCAGAGAATTTGTGTCAGAATGACATAGGAGGTACCTCTCGATCACGTGACACCGCCGTAACTGCATGCTGCATATTATGCTGATTTTAATGCCATTTGCCCTCTGCTTCAAAACAAGACTCGCAAGTTGGCAGGTTCCCTTCCAGGACTGGTGGCAATGCGTATATAATTAAATATTGCCTTAAACATCAAAGAAAAGGCAACTTATCATTTGGGGTTAAGGTACACCATTCATTTCCAGAACTGAAATTAGCAGCGCCATGTTATTATACATAAGGTAACTTTATTAAAACTGGTAGTTCTGTTTTCCGCTCCTGCGGCTCAGAAAATTTAGTAGCAAACTAGCAACAGAAGAGGTTAAATTAATGCATTCACTGCATTTGCTTTGTGATATTATATAAATTTAACAAAACTAGCTGTTATATAATTTTGTGTGAAATTATGTGTAGCATTGTGATTTGTATTTTTATGCCAAAATTCCAATCAATATCTAGCATAATTTAAGGTTTAGAGAGAATAGTCCATAGTTTAATAAAAGGTTCGGGCAAACCAAAGTTTGTACCGTTTTTACTAATTGACCTATGATCATGACAAACGAACGCATGCACTTCAAAACGGTAGAAGTTAACATTTTCTTTTTAATTTTAATAGTCAAATCACAAGGATCCTACGGCAGTTTCACTTCAAAATTGCGAGTTGGTTAATCAGATCACAAAGTGGGTGTCAAACGGAATATAAAACTTTTTAATGATTTTACTTACAATTGATTCTAATAAAAGCTAAATTACACGTTAAGACGGAACAATTGGTGTTTCCCACTGTAATCGCGCCGTGAGTCACCGATCGACGCGCGTTTCGCAGAATGCGCCCTCCGCTGGGGGTGCGTTCGCTAATGACTGTCGGACAACGTCGCTAGCCGCGCCGCCGACCAAAATGCAATCTGAACCGCGTGCGAAAATATACCCTCACAACTATTACATTTAAACTCTTAATTCCACTGACTGGGGATCGACTTTGCAATTCAGTGCGTGTTTATATGCAGCCTTTCAATCGGTGCTGATATTTTGATAAATATGCATGAACCGGCGAAACCAACGACGTGGGTAACGTAAAACGCTATCGTGAAAATTTAATAACGTTTCCTGGTAGCCCCTAATGATTCATATCCGTCGAAGGGTTAATTCTTTTTTGCGATATCGTGAAAGAAATCTTTAAAATTGTGTTTATGGTTGGCATTACGTAATTATGTTTGCCTTCGTAACAAACCTTATGGTCCAAAATAATATAATCGGTATGAACATAAAGTCTCATAATGTTGTACATAAATAAATACATAATATTTATTTATGTGCAACATTATGAGACTTTATGTTCATAAACAGTACATAAATGTATATTTTTATATAAGCATTATCCATAATACATATGTATATACTGAATCTTTTGGTCCCTTCTCCATTTTCCTCGTTCAAACTTTTATTGTTCATTTTTTATTTATTTATTTTAAGGCCGCTTAAACGTGTAAGGTCATTAACGACCACTTTATATTAACCTTATATAACATTATAGAAATTAGTTACTATTGAGAATTTTAAAACATTTCGGTAAGTATAATTTTATCCAGTTCCGCTATTGTACATTTGACACTCAAGCGATAGATGTTTGACAGATAAATCACTACTACACCGAGAGCATTTCTTAGTGGTCAGATGGATACACTGGTGTATCCTATTCTTAGTCTATTTAAAACTACCTGATCTCAACTATTAAATTGTAAATTATTCTTTTCTGAAAGTGACTTTTTAATTTCGTGTAAGTCACTACAATTATTATTTATCCAATAGCTGTTCCACAGTCTTAATTATGAATTTCAGGTGCTTTCTTAACATCTCTTGTGTTGCAGAAGCATTGTAATGACAGTAGTGTGCCTTCCTGGCTTTTATTGTTTCTTCAATATACTGAATATGAATCGATGTTTGACAAAAGCCGCTGATTTTGTTATGACAGATTCCGCTCTAGTATGCGTTGGAGTTGAAACCTGTGGTAGATAATCACGCTGGCATTTCAATGTTCTTGAATGTAGTGTGAAGAAGAAAAATGTCCCTGATAGGGCTAAAGGAATTATGATATAGAGAAATGTACTTGTGTCTGTACACACTTGTGCACTAAAGGTATGATGACTCGGGCCCAAAGAACTGCGCTGGCGGTCCAAACCGACTGCAAGGCAGCAATAGCTCTTACATAAAGGATAAATTCATAATTATTTACTTAAATTATACTTTCCCCTGTTCAAACAGAAACTTATCTTTCGAAATATTTTTCAATATCATTTCTCATTAAAAGTTTTTTATAATCTTTATTTAAACGCTATACATCATAAGATTAAGTCTGCCTTAGTCTTTCCTTTTACAATTAAAATGTGTCACATGTGGCTTGCTAAATACGTCACATGTGACAAACTCGCTGCTGTTGTTATATTTAGCCGTTAGTATCTATTTTTGCAATTACAATACACATGTATCTAATTATTATTACAGTGGTGCACCCCTCTTTTAGGTCTACAACGGACCCCAGGTTTTGTGTTGCTAATGTTTATAGGCGTTGGTACTTACCGATCAAATCGCCTGCGTGTTTGTCCCCTATTACGTAAAAAAATTCTAGCCAGGTGTGTTTAAACCTACATTCATCCCCCATTTATTCCCCCCAAAACATCATTCTTGTTCATAAACAACGAATTGTTATTTTAGACTTAATTTATTATCGTAACGATTTTATATTTTTGGACGTTAATTGTATGTAATTTTAACCTTCTTGGTTCCGTAGCCAAATAGAAACAACGGAACCATTATATTTTCGTCATGTTTGTCAGTCCGTCCGCATGTCACAAACGTTTTGCTTGGAGATTATGGGTACTATATGTTTGAAATTTGAAAGGGAAGTATGTTGTGTCAATCGCTACAAAGTAATTGTTTGATTTTGAAAAGTGAAATTATTAATAGCGCTCCATACATGAAAACTAAGGGATGAATGTTTTTCTCGAGAGAACATAGACGCGCGGGATGACGTTGCATAAATATTTCTAAAATAAATGGAGGATATGTGGAGGTTTCTTTTTGAGATATTTATTTCTAGTGATAGTGAAGTGTGTCCTTGTTCAAACAATTTTCCCCTTGGCGATTGAAGAGGTTAGAGGAAAGTATGGAATTCAATCAAAAGTTTAAACGAAAATTGGTTTGAACATAATCGGTTTGTTAGTTTAGTAGAGATTGGAATTTTTATGTTTCCTCGAGTCAAAAATCGGTCCAGAACGAGTCGGAGACAACTTTGGGAAGCCAAAAGCGACTTCAACTCGTTCTGGACCGATTTTTTCACACGCTGCATTTCGAAATTATCGAAGTTTTCATAATGATCTAGCATATATGAAAAAAATAACCTTACTAATAAAAAAAATACAAATTAATTAAAATATTTTTTTAATCGGTCCAGTACTTTCGGAGCCTGTTCAATGTAAACAAACAATCAACCAATCAATTGTTTCCTCTTAATAATATTAGTATAGATGTAGATAAAATAAATGAGTTATTATAAATTCTCTTATTAAAAATAATATTATAAATTATGCAGGATACAGTTGTCAGTCATTATGTAGACTGACCTTATGTCTATAGACATAAATACAGATTTAAAAGTTAATTTAGGTACATTCACTTTGCCAGCCTTGGCCTACACAAGGTAGTTCAGTGTTATTAAAACGTTCTATTCGCTACCGACACCTAGCAACCGTTCAAGCGAATCCGGTTTCGCTGCAGAATACGTGTTCAAATTATTGCAATATATTTCATTTGTTGCATATTTTTTTCTTGCTTTACTTGATGGTTTTCGTTGGATGATGGCCTCTTTTTTAGCGTAATTGCAATCAGGGACTCAAAACAGCTTGATTACTGTAACACTTTCAAAATTGTTGCACAATAAATCGGTTGCAAAATTCTTCTTGTAACACCTATAAAGTTTCCGTTTGTACCCTTTTAAATCCAATTCTACGGTTTTAGAGGTATGTGTGTCTAATTCGCTGTTGCAGTTTATTTGCCTAAAGAGAAAGAGTGGCAAAGCGTACTTTTATGCCAATCCAGACACTTTTGACCGTAACAGTTGTTAACTCTTGTAAACATTTATTTTTGAAAACAGATCTTAAGTGCTACTGTACAATAAAGCTTTTGTAGTTATAACCCAATTCGATTTGTAGAAACAAATGCCATGATTAGTTCCAAACAGAAAGCCAATGATATTTTTCAAACCAAATATGCCTTACCATAAATATTATAGCAAATAAAAAAATATTTCTTTAATTGCAAATAACATTTGTTACTTTTACAGTGTGTTTGTTGTTACACAAATGTAAATCAGTTAAAAATGTAAAAAGTTTATTCGAAGTGGTCTCCATTGGCAGCAAAACAATCCTTTAGACGTTGAGGTCAGTTATCAATAGAAGTATGCACTCTTTTCATGGGGAAATTCTTCACTCCCAATTAGTTTGTTAAAATGTTGCTCAATTGTAAAATTTACTTATCCCTTAACAATTTTTTCCGTGACCTCCCTTTGGGTACCGCTTCAGTAGTTGTTTCGATTTTATTGCTTTAATTTATCCTTTGAGGAATAACCTACGTCTGTTCTAAGCTGCGAGTCCCAAGTCATCTCTAAGGAAATACGCGACATGGTTCTATGTGCTATCTACATTTCCAGAGATAAAATATTTTTCTTTCGGACAGGATTTCTTCCAATTCTTTTCCTTACTGCTTCGATCACCTTTTTCGCATGAGTATTATGTGGACGGCCAGATTGTTCTCTGTCACAAACAGAGGAAGTATCATTGTACCTATTAATAGCCCGGTACACAAACATTTGACAAATACCAAGTGTATGAAGAGCTTTAAAAATTGCATTTTGCTCCATACCTACCGTATGTATTGCAATCACAGCGATTCTAATATCCTTATCATGCTGCCTATCTCTACATCTGCGTATCTGTACGTCTGTCAAGGCCTCTCGGGAACGCGGCAGGATGCAATCAAAAAGAAAGGTATGTTTATGGGCTATAAAAGAAAATAAAGTGCTCATAGTGTGTGAAAAAATATTAGCCCAAAGACGGGTTTTAATTCGTCTACGATTTAGACTAACAAACATTTAAAAAAAACCGGCTAAGTGAAAGTAAGACTCTCGCCCTAAGAATTCGTATCTACGGCACATTAGGGCATGCCAACTTATTTAGGCTGACAAATTTAAGTGTGCAGCTGTACATGTACCTTATTTTTTTTGTTGACGCGGGGAAACTCATTCACGCACCTTCACCGGCTCTGGGTGGAGTCCAGTGGTGTGTGGGACTCGCGGCACATGATAGTGCCGAATACCCACAAAAACCACTATTAGTGCCGCCCTTGGTGAGATATCCCGGAACCACAATCGTCGGGGCAACTCGACGGCTAGTTAGCCCCCTAAGGGACCAACTCCACCTCCATAGATGGGGTTGCCCAGCACTACAGGACATCACAGGCTTTGAGACAGTGCAACGGGGTGAGGTTCCCATCCTCGCCCCTTGCCCCGTGCACAATAGCGCAACCTCCTGTTGCTCTTATGTCCCCTCTTCTTATAAGAGGGGAACCGAGAGCGATTCCTCCTCCAGATTTTTGCACCCGTCTTCTTTTAAGAGGGGCGCAAAGATCCCGCTCGGTTCAATTGGCTTCGCCTGGATTCTCTCCAGGCTACTAAGCCCCACCGCCACGACAAGGCTCGGACCATGGTGGGGAGTTGTACATGTTAGGTACATGTACAACCCCTCCTGTACGAACTGAATTTATAAATTTGTGGTTGTTAATATTTTTCCAATCTTAAAATTTATTCTATTATTTGTAGCATCTTGCCAAATGACATGATTCTTGTTCCACTGGAAGTATGTACCTTGTAAGTGTTAGTTAACGTACGATCAACAAAATATGCGCATAAACATACCTTTCTTTCTGATTGCATCCTGCCGCGCATTCCCGAGAGGTCTTGAGAGTCTGTATGACAGGCAGACGGACAAAAGCGATCCTGTAAGGTTTCCGTTTTTTGTTTTGAGATACGAAACCCTAAAAACAGCCAAATTGGCATGTTTCTTAATTTTGCAGTCGGTTAAGGATGATGAGATAAATTTACTAAAGAGATTTCTCGTTTATTGCTATAGTTATTTGTGCGCATTGTTAGGTATTTACGACGTACAAAACGCAAATAGATCGTAAACACGGGAGTTACTATGTGGAAGATCGTAATACTGGCAGATTTCTAAAAGTTGCACAAACGCGTGTCTATAAAAATATAGAAATGCTATTTTGATAGAAGGCCGGGGAATGAGTTTATTAATATGGGAATATCACCATAGCCATGGATCAAGTTTTGCCATGGGGGCGGGGATAACTAGCCTGGGTTGAATAAAAGTGTGTCTGGGCACATTGGGTGAAGTCAATTGAACGAGGGGGCTGCTTTTTGGGGTACAAAGGTCAGACCCCTATTATAAGAAGAGGGGACTGAAGAGCAGGAAGAGAAGGCCCTTTTGCGCATGGAGCACTGGGCGAACGTGAGCACAAGTTTTTTTTTTTGTTGCTTATATGTCTTGTTCTCTATCTGTATCTTCAATCTCTTGTCACACTGCTGCGGCCTCGTGGTCTTTGCCACCGATCATCGGTCGTGACTCTTATCATAAAAGTACGATTATTTTACATATGGATTGTTAATGAAATATTATTACAAACATTTATATTATATATTATACATATATTCGAACCAAGCTAGGTGTTTATATTACTAAATATGTAACGGAGCACGGCAAAAACATCTTTCGAGTTTATTTTACTTTTATGAGAAACCCCGTATTTTTATGATATTACCCGATCCCATGAAGGGACGAACGCGAAGGCAACATCGAAAATTTTATATTTTGGTTGGCATATAAACCGTCTTAACGAACAGCATGAGCTCATTTTCTGCAAGTGAAACGAGAATAATGTAAATAATAAAGCAATATGGCATTTGTCGGGCGTATCGCATGCAAAACTCGTTCTGTCGCAAGACAATGCTCGGCTCTCGCCAAACGCTTGGAGAACTGTGCTAATATGACTATATATATTGATCAATTCGCTTCGACGGAAAGAGGATTTTCATGCGTCATTTTATGAATAGGTTCCACTCGAATGCGTATTTGTTCAGTCAATCCGGACACAAATGATACAGTTATGCTTATTTAATAAATATTGCTTATGTACGCTTTGTTGAAATGTCCATATTATTTTATTTTTTCCTATTTTATACCACAAAAAATATAACGATCTGATTGTATAAATGCCTAGATTGTATAAAGTTTTAATACATGTGAACCATATCCAGTTATGCCAACATTTTATTTAAATTTATTATAATCTAATAATGTCCTCGGGCAGTAAATTGAAGTGAACAACGAATAGAAAGTCAGGCATCAGCTATCTACTGAGCATTAAAATGTTTAGACCATGTTTAAAACTATCCTTATTGGAACACAATCTCTGTACGCGTAATATTTATTACGTACTTGACCCTAATGCTAGGTAATGCTAATACTTAATTCCAATAATTTGTGTTGATGGTAATGTTTAATGCAGCGTGCGCGGGCAGATGACCCAGCTAATGGACCGGTCCTTGGCTCGGCTCGACTGTTTAGCGACCGACTTGGGTACGAGAGCTCTTTTGCAAACTGGTGTGTGAGTGCACTGTACGAGGCAACATCGCTTCTATTGTCCTATGCATAATACTGTCTAAGACCTACTTAAAATATAACAGAAATCTAGACTTTCTATGAATAATGAATGTCATGTGCTTTTGTATAGTATTTCTGTAATTTCACTAATATTATAGACAATACGTGCATTGCAAATTTCAATTTCAAAACCTCTGCGATTATCTATTTCAAATCTTTCGCGCTTTGCTGCAATAAATGATGACACAGCTTCCTTCTTTGAAACCAATTTACAACATCTTAACGCTGTTCGATTGCACCGTTTTCACGTAAAATTTGTACTCTACAAGTAAAAGTAACAAGTAAAAATAGTTGAGGTCAGTTTATCTAACAGGATTAGGTGCATCCTAATTAGCATGAAATTGGTAGTTTTGGAGGCAATGTAAAGCGATTTTCAGCGGTTGATAAAGAAAAGCCGATTGATGATGATACATGTACTCCATCCGATGACGAGTTACAATAATGACATTTGCCGAGGCGACATTGCGACATCTTATCGAATGTTATATGCATAATGGGATGGCTGAGCTAATGAAGTGATAATAAAATTCATATGTTCAATTTACATCATATAAATTATATGTAGGATATTTTACATATTTTTTGGATATGGAGCCATTCGCTCACCCACGTGTTACCACGTGGTAACATCAAATGTTTTCATTCGTATTCTGGTTCTTGTGGAATTTTAATCTTCCATTTTCTTTATTGCCTTCAGAATGACTTAGAATGCTCTGTCCATCTGCTCCACCGTTAGACGACCGGCTGGCTCAGTTCGTGGGTTCGAATCCCGCCTAGGGCATGGATGCTTATATATGTATTATATGTATTTCTATAAAAAAAATCTTAAATATATAAAATTTCTTAAATTTATAAAACATTAAATGTATTTCCGTTGTCTAGTACCTGTAACACAAGTCCTTACGGTACTTAACAGGGCTAGGCTAACGTGGTGTGATAAGTCCACAGATATTATTGTGTAACTATTTGCTGACTCCGCCTTACTTTTCCAGCTTTAATTGGAAGTAAATGACGCCATATGGTCCGTATGAGTGACGGTTTATTTCGTAATTCGTGCGGCTTATGCGCAGCCGCCGGTCTTCTGGCGAGAGAAAGTGCATTAACCAAGCGCAGCCGCTCTACTTTCGACTGACACACATGTAACTATATCTATATGGATATAAATATGGTCTTTAAACATATTGTGGTGTACTAAAAAGGTAAGCGAAAGTTACGCGGATCTGCTTCGATAAATGTAACACATTTACCAATGCACCGCTTAAAAAATGACACTGAGCAATGAAGTCCTCTAAGTGGCTGAATATTGGCCTTGAGTGCAGAGAGTTCTGCTCATGAAATTATCTTAATAATTCAAGAAATATTCCTTCTTTCATCTTTGAATATAGAATTTTATATTTCTAAGAATTTAGGCACAACCAACATTCTAGAAGAATATTAAATCGAAATTTTAGAGAACACAAAACACATGAGTTTAACAAGAGTGTTGGTCGACCGTTCACCAGGTGGGAAGACGATCTCCGTGCAGTAGCCGTTCTGGGATGAATGCGCGTAGCAGGAGATCGGTCGTCTTGGCGTTCATTGAGAGAGGCCTATGTCTATCCTATAAGCCTATAAGGGCTGAAATGATGATGAAAACACATGAACACTATTAGAAGTAATATGAGCTAGACGGTTATCTAATTAGATTGTCCTTTATTGCGAATGGGATAGAAGATTTTGATTCAGAGCAGAAGACAAAGTGTGCGTGGGGCGCCCTAAGTCTGCCGCGTGGGCGAGACCAATACAGCCTTGCTAGTTTTATTGCTTCCACTTAATTTTGTACAATACTTTGAAATGTGTATAGTAGGAATAAATGTTTCAAATTGATAATTTTAATCTTTAACCTACGGATATGATAATTAAATAGATATTTCTATTTTATTTTAATTGGTCGGTACTGTTCTATCAATTTAGCATTCGTCTTGAGGTTGGTTTTTACTTTTAAATCTTCAATTAATTACGAGATATGTTTTGAGGTTTTTAATTTATATCACTTAAGTTTTAAAATGTAATTAAAAATTATAATAATAAAAACAGGGCGTTTAATGCAACATGCTATGAATTTACTTGATATTCAAGTTATTTCGGAGGACAACCGGCTGGCTCAGTTGGTAACGAGGCGGACGCCGGTAAGTCTGCGTGTTACGCCAGAGGTCGCCGGTTCGAGCCCCGCCTAGGTCATGGTTTATATGTGTATTACATGTATTCTATAATAAAAATCTTATAAGATTTCTTAAATCTATAACAATATTAAATATATTTCCGCTGTCTAGTAAGCTGAAAGACAAGTCCTAAAGGTACTTAGCACAGGCACACTAACGTGGTGTGATAAGTCCATAGATACTATTACTATTATTATTAAAATAAACCGCAAATGCAAAATATCTAATGTACAGTGTTCATAAGCTTTTGAATTCCAATCTGAGGAGATTGTCCAGTACTCGCAAGGTGTTTCGACTTTAAACTTCCCTGCCCTAACAACGGCAATCTTCTCCAATCGAGCCATTTGCATGCGAGCCGTGGGTGAGGTCCGCCTACCCACGGTTACACGGATCGTAAATTTTGTCCTTATACTTCCAAGTTTCGAGGAGGGATTTTTTAAGAAAGAGCAGATGTCCACTTCTTCGCAGAGGGCTAATTTATTGCAAGTTGCGGCAGAAGCCATAAAGGGAGTCAGAATTAAAAGACAACCGCTTGAATGTGAACGTTGGCCTCTTTTTATGTATGAACAGTTCAGTTTTTATCGGTTATATCTCCTAAATCGCTGACATTGCTTGAGAATTAATCGAAACGGAACCATAACGTTACGAAAGTTGTGAAAAAATATCAAATTAAATCCTTATTTCGTTGCAGAAATTATTGACAACTGCTGTTCCGACAGAAGTTGTTCCGTCATAAATTTAATTTGTTGTCATTACCATGACTTCGAATCATCCTTACCACGAATTTATAATTTTTATGTCTATAATTTTTTTTTGCCATATTTCGTATTATAAAATAGCGTTATAAGATCGGTAATGTACACCTACCTTTTATCTATTTGAGATAATAAAAGTCCTTATAGCGAATGAGAGAATAAAGATGACTACGATCGGTAAGATTATCCGCGGCCCCAGTCCGCTTCACTTTCTAGCTGCGGGTTTCATTGTTAGCTAAATCTAATTTATCTAACGCAATTCCTTGCTAGCTTTCTTATTGTAATTAGTTTTGTTTTATACCATTTTTAGAGGCGACCTATTGTACTAAAATAGAATTTAATTCAATGATTACACTTGCATCATAATTCACGTTTTTTCTTAACCTCGCGAACTGTTCGCGAAACAAACTTAAGTTTGTGTTTATAATCTGTTCGAGCATTGTGATTCTGCCGCATAACAAGTTTTCTTGATAAAAGCTGTTATTAGCTAATGCTGCAATGACCGCTGTGAGTCATAGTTTCGGCCATAATGGATTTGAAGGCCAAGTGAAGCGTGTAACGACATCACCTTGGATAGGTAAGGTAGACGCGATTTAAAATGTACGTAATCTAGTTTTTGGTACGAATAGATTTAGGGGTACTAAACTAAATAGATCGAACAATGATAAATCAGCAACTTAAAATAATAGTTAGTTTGTGACTTTGGCTGTCTACTTTATATAGGAAGAAGAATGAAAATGGACGCTTTCAACATATTATTAGGAACCTGCTAAAATCGAGTCGGACTCGCTTATGAGGTATTCCGTAACAGCAAACAAAAAAAAATTCTTCCATTTGGCTATGGAACCCTAAAAAAACTTACATAACATAAAACTTTTAAAATATCGTAATCCAGTTATTCTCGAAAATATTACATCAAAATAATATTGCCTAGTCTTTATTATGATATTGACAATGAATAAAACGTGCAGATTTTATTCTTCTTGTATACAGAACAAAGTACTGCTTAGTTTTATCTTGCAAAAGGAACACAACAAAGTGTAGCGATTCGCACACTCACTTACTCACCACGTAATTTTGTCCGCAAAATTAAACGAGAATTAGCTAGGAAATAAATCTATCAATAAATATTTAGAGGACATTGTCAGACTATCCGCTACACTGAACACAACGCGATGGTAAAATATTGCAGCCGGCATTACTCATCCAGTTTTGTTGTTATATTGGAGTACGTCAGGGCTCAAGCTACTTAGAGCTGAACTGAGAGAGTATAAACATTATTGTTTTTGTACCTCCTAAATTAGAATGTAACAAACCATGGTTTGATGAATTTGTATTACGATGTACGGATAATTCGGATCATGTGTAACGACATGGTAGAATACGACATGACAGAGTTAACAATATGTTGGTTATCGTTTCGGTTGACAAAGTTCAAAAAATCATATGTGTCATCCTAATGGAATATAATGACATACTTAATATCGATCCTCATGTTGACACAAATAATTTTCCAAATAATAAAAAAATTACGTAAAAGGAAACGAAGATGAGCAAAATTTTAAAATCAGATGTGCATTGAAAGGGTTAACAGCATAAAACCATCCACATAGAAATCGGCGTAAATTTTCACGATCACATGTTGATCGCTAGAGCAGTTTCTAAGTCTTATTGAGCTTACAGTTTCTACGAAAGATATTTGCCAATTATACCTATTATAAACAACATTTAATGTCGTCGCACGGTATTAAAGTTCTAAATGTAATAAACACATACGATGCCCATTGTTACAGGCATATCTTATTATAAGAAAAGTTACATTAATGTGAATGTGTCAAAAAGTGGATACTCAATGGTGGCCATGTTTCAGAACCAATGGAGGCTTTGGTGCCGAATTTGGTAATGTGATGCTTTAGCAAACAGATTAGTAGCGTGCAATTAGTGTGCGAAGCTTGTGGCGCACACTAAGTGCCGCCCGGCGGATTATGCCTCCGTGTTGGTCAATGCGCAATGCTCACACGCCGACTGGATGGTGTAGTACTGCTGATGCGCTTTCACATGTCGAACTCTTCATTGATTATCTTATTCATTTTGTCTTAAGTAATAATTCGTAAGCTTAATTTCTTATCAATGACTTGTGAGTTGTAGCGTAAACTAATACAAAAACCGCTTGAGCTGATTTTATCAATTTATTAGCTAAGTTTATTTTATTTTCTCCCTAGTTTTCAGTCACCTGACCACTTCATTGTTATTAACTCTATTGTTATTCAAACACACTACACGTGGTATATAAATACATTAGCAGCGCCCAGCGGTTTCACCCGTGTAAACTAACTGCAACGATGTACAACTTTCACATAAAAGATTTTCACCACTGTCAATCCACTCGGAGTGTAAAGTCTGAAAGTCCTTTCTTTGTGGTTCACTAATCTCCAAGGAACATCCACGCCAAATGTCACCTTTATGCGTTCAGTGGTTTCGGTTGCGCGTTGTCTGTCAGTCAGTCAACCAGTCACTCAGTAACAGAAGAGTTTTATTGTACATAGATTACACCGCGGCTTGTTTGAATATTTTGGCTTAGTTGTTTTCATGTAATACTCAAGTACTTTATACCTATTTACTTCGGCAATACTTCGGAAGAATAAGCTAGATTTGCATCTGCGCAAAGAGTTTTAATTAAATCGTTACGTATGACAATGTGGACGGGCGGTCTAATTGCGACCTTACGTGTCACGTAGGTAAAGTCAATCACCTTATTACAGTGCCGACGAGCACGTGGGCTCCTGCCAATGAACTTGAGCACGCTGACAGCTGTTATGCATGCAATGTCTATGTTGTGATTTATTGCTTGGTGTTTGTTATAAATACGTGTAATTGTTACATTTTATTGTGATTAGACACACATTGTACTGGATACTAGTGTCTTGTGTGTATGTGAATAGTTATGTAGCTAAATCATAATCTGTCTCCATTAACATCTTAAAAAAAAAAACAAAATGTCAAACGTTTGTAAAGAGAAAAAGTCTGTGCTAAAGTTTATCGTATTGGTCTGAATCGGGAGGCTTAATGGCCAAACGTGGGTTGGGCGATTTGATGATTCGGTCTGTGTACTCATTCCGTGTTGTTTATCGATTTGTTAAGAATACGCGCCCATGGGCCAACTTATGTCATTTGGCTGGGAGTCAAGGACGACGACGCGCGGCTCATTGGTGCCGCGCCGGCCTTATTTGGTGATTGGTGGGCGCCACTTTTACGACTTTGCCTTTTTTTCCAACGCGCCGTCTGTATATTGTATTATGGTAATGCATATTGATTCGATAGAGAACCTCTCTTCTGGACACGTATACTATTTACACCATAAAACAAAAACCCCGAAAGAATTTTCTCGAAATTTACTGAATGGATTTTCATGCAGTTTCACCAATATATATAGAGGTTCTCGAGGAAGGTTTTAGTGTATAATTTATTAAGGTAGCAATCAGGCCCGTATTATTCACGATGCGGGTCTCTAATTGTCTATAATTTGATGCTGCTTCAACAAAAGCAACTAGTAGGAATGAACTGTCTCTGCGCCGTCGCTAACTTTGTTAACTGGAAAAAGGGGACGTGACATTTAAAATGTGGCGCGAAGCTCGCGACATTAATCTGGCGCGTCGTCGCCCTAGCTGAGGCCGTGCGTGGCCTAATCCCCCGTTCCCCGAACGATCCCCGAGACATGGAAAAATCTCTAAAGTGTCACATCAAATTATCAGATTTAAAGTGTAGAGGAATTCCCAGGTGCCTTAAAATACCTTAGTTGTCAGGGTGCCTCGGAAATAAGGTCAACTAGCCCTCGGGGAAGTTTTGGAAGTTCGGGTGCGCACGTGCTTATGTCATACTTTTGTTAAGCTTTTTTAGGAACAACGTGACACGCACCCCAATCGAGTTATAAGGACACGTATACTCCAATAAATCTTCACATTTAGAAATTACTTTCAACTTGAAGAATTACCGACACTACACATTACACAAGTTGGGTCCTTTAGCATTCTGCAAACAGCCATCTGTGGGCTTAAAATAAAAAAAGATACACCTTTGTCGTGTTTTTGTTCTACATTGTAGTACTATTTAGATTAATGTTATATTCAATATATTATGGGCATTAGCCGCATGCACTATACTGGTATCCGAATAGTGTTTTGAACATTGTATTTCATTTCTGTTTTATATTAGTGCTGGATTATATACATACATATACATAGAAAACTGTAGGTTTAATGTGTAACACTTATGAAAGTCTTTGGTATAATTAGCCCATTGCATTGTAGTTGGTATCACGTACTACGTAAGTCAGTGAATTGAGTGGACGTGGAAAGGTTAACTTATGACGTAGATGGTATAGTACTTTTAAGGACGATTTAAAATTAGTTTTTCAAGCGTGCAACACATATATGGTTTATTAAGTCTTTCTGTTTTTACGGAGTAATATCTGGAATATCTGGACAGATTTCGACGATGTATTTTCTGAAAGATTATGGGCTAGGTAGGACATGTTTACATTTTCTTTCTAAAACTGAAAATCCGGCCCCGGTTATTCATGGGAAGCCGAGTCGGATACTCATACACAATTATATCGCTGAGGTTGTTTGACAATTTAAAGCAGCTCTGCTTACAGTGCGGATAACCAGCGGATGTCACAAAACGTGCCCACGAAACGGGCATGTAATACGAATAGCTATGTTTACCTGACTCCGCCCGCCGCACTCATCTATTCATAATAACGGCTTTTATTTCCGTAACTAGCTCCGACGCCCTCATTTTGTCGGTAAGCGCGTATTGTGACACGGCGAAACGAACGCCGCCCTCTAATGGAGTTTTTAAGCGCTGCTTTTTCGCTCGGCACTGCAAAAGCAGATTATGTAACTAGAATAGCTAACGGATTGCACTGTAAACACAGCGCCACCTACTACTGTTTATCGTTTTTCGCGATACGGATATTGGCTTTTATACGGATATTGGCTTATTAACCGTATTTGCTATTATTATTGTTGTCTCTTATCCATTAATTTTAACAGGAGGGTGATTAGCATTAAGTAAGAGGTAGTGCCATGCTGTATTGCAACTGAATTTGGCCGGCACGACCGGGCCGGTATATCGCTCACAGGACATCCGTACAGTGTGACAGCTATGCTGTCGCGTTTCTTGCGGTTTGTGGGTGAGCGGTAGCCCATGGGAGGGGAGAAGGAAATGATTATGCTATAATAAATATCAATTTTACCCTTAACGGGCCATCGGCCTTATATGTTCACAGTAAACACTCATGAATAACTAATGTTTCACGTCTATAAAGTGATCAAAATAAAGTAGTAATACTATTACTAGCCTATCTTTATTTATCTTATTACTAGTAGGGGAGCCGAAGAGGGGACTCGTGTAGTTACTGGAGCGCGTCAGAAAATCTTATGGTAGGCTACCTCGCATTCCGTTGCCACCTTCCACCAAATATGGGCTTCCTAGAGGGGGGGGGGGGGACTTAACTTAACCAGAGCAATCCCTCAAAATTTATATTGAGCTACATTTTTCGTTCGAATTATGGAAATCATCAGAATTTGATATGGTGGGAAAATTTCGAGCTAATGTGTCATCAGAATGAGACGCAGACTACTATAAGATTTTCAGGCGCGCGGATTTGTGTAGCTACTCAGCTACACAAATCCGCTCTTCGGCTTACTATAGTAATTGGTAGTGTGGCTACGCTAGTAAACAATTTTATTGACAGGAAATGTACCAGTTGCTTCATTTTATCATCAAATAAATCATAACTTTTATACAGGCTGTTTCAATATGAAACACAAGAAATTTTATAAATTGATGTCTTAAGTTTAGGCGAATGTTAGACATTACAATAAAACTAATTTTACGGATTTTATCGCGGTTTATTAAATTATTTATGTAGCTTCAGAAGCTTCACATAAATAATTTTATCAACTGGGATAAAATCCGTAAAAGTAGTTTTATTGTAGATTTTATAAAAATAAAACCTCAATCTTAACCACGTATTTCCTGTACATTTATTTAGATAATATTTAAAGATATCTTGATTGATAATATAAACTTGACAATGACTCCACATCATTAATTAAAAACAATATACTCCGCGTCTCCGGTTTGTTGGCATTGTGAAAAATGATAGTAATTTCGGGGATCACATTCCGCTGATAAATGATCCCGCCTAATTTGTGTACTGTGTGCCCATAAATGGCGGGGTGCGTAATACGCTCCAAACTTGAATTCGAGTTGAACTAGGAGAAGCCGCGTCGGGGGGCAAACCGACTTTAACATTGCCATAATTTGCCCGGCATATTGGAAAACTTGTAATTGGTTTAGTTTTATATTCGCGCGCAATGTGTGCTTAGCAAACTTAAATGATATCGCTTAAGAATTGACCTTCGCTGCCGACTTAACACTATCCGCTAAATGTTTTACTTGCTTAGACAATTTGTTCGTTACACAAGAACTTTTCTGTAACATCGTGTATGCTTGTTGTTTCAGATTTTGGCTCGGAGTCATAGAAATACTTTTAGAAAGCTCCCATAACTGTGAGTATAATACTGCTGTCTTAATCATTAATTTCTTTATGGAATACGAAGCTTTGGTAACGTTATCCAGTCTCATAGTCATAACATAGTCCATTCCCTGATCGACGTATCAGTCGTAGTCTTCAATATCCTTTGGAGAGCCTTCTTTCAGTTTTCAATAGAAATATGTAGATACGATGAAAAAAAAGTGTATTTTACTGCAGTATCTATACTATTTGGCTCTAATCATTTCATCGCGATTGTGGGCAGTGAAATAATGCAATACCTTTTAGAATGTAGCGGATTACACATATTTTCAATCTCTTAGCCGATACAACATTTACCTTTCCTATATTTCATTATGTAAACATAACATAATAAATATTATTTTTGGAATTTACTGTAGATATGTTTAATCTAATTAGCTATTATATCAGCGATACCCATCTGTTATATAACTTGAGTAATACAATACAATGCACTATCATATTTTATTTATATAATAAACAAGGGAACATAATTGAAGCCGTATCACAATATTGTTGATTATATTAATCAAAATAGGATGCAATGTTCTCGTGCAGTGTCCGAATGTATCTATTTTTTTGGCATCGGACCAGCACTTGAGTCGGCTATCTTTCGATAGTTTTGCACGGCGCTCGACAAAAATATCCTCATAAATAACAAATATAAGAATGTAACCTTTGATATTTAAATTAGATTTGTTTTTATAGCTATATAGCCAAGAGAACTGTAGACGTCATTTAAATGTTCACAAAATGCTTTTATTGTGTAAAAAAATATTGAATTAAAATACTGTACAACATTTCGAAGTTTAATTAAGTTAACATTTCAAAATTCACATTCTGTAATGATTTTGCTCGACAAGGTACAATATATAGCATACAGTATATATAATAGGTACAACATTAAAATTTACAGTTAGGTTTCACAAATAAAATTTTTTGAATAACGGTTTACGGTTTTACGGTTTTCGTCGGGCAAAAAATGTTGTTACAGATTTTACAATGCTTACTGAATTTTCTACTCTATATTGTAAAGTATTTGATATTTATTTTCAAATATTGCTAATAATAGACAAGCTCTAAAGCTTTAAAATTCGGATCAAACCGTCACGTGCATGCTGGTCTCGCACTTGGATTTAAATTCTTATTTTTCATAATGCCAATTGTATCTTCCTTAGCGGTGGAGTGAGTTACACAATAGAGGCAATGTGTTACACTGGTGCGTCTACAAATTAGTAGTTAAGGTTAAAGAACACGGCACACACAGAGTTATGTATAGAATATTATTAAAAATTGTACAATAGGAAGTTGTATTGTTTGGGTGGTTCGTGTCGTAGCTTTTATGTGGTTGTTAATTTCGTATAACAATGCAGATTTATCGATTGCACAGTTTATCGCGATACGGGAAGTACGGCTGATGCTTAAACATGCTTCCCATATAGAATAACGCTTTTATAAACACACCAAGTGGCTCGTGGCGGTGACCTATAGCGCACTATGGGGGAGGTTTATGTCCAGCAGTGGACGTCGATCTGTCAATTAATGTTTAAACAGCCAATCACATAATACCCGCATGTATTTTATGACAAAATTTTTCACTAATAGAATTGATTATAAAAAAATTAACAGCGCATGAATTTCTTAAAGTTATGCCTTTGTTTTTTATTGTTACGTTTCCCTGGTGTGACAAATGAACTTTGTGCTCTACGAGCTTAACGTTTAAGTTATATAGTACTTGCAAATTGGAGAAAATAGGCGATTTGTTAGCCAATATATATTATAAATTAAATAACTGCGCCGCGCGGTGTCGTCTGTGTACAAAATATGTCACAAGGGAACCATTCATTTTGGCCGCAAAAAAGTTTTTTTTACTGTTATTTCTCATATTAATCTATATCGTGCGAAGTTTCTCATTTCTAATATTAGTAGAATTTACCAACAAATATTTATATTAGAACATTTTCATTTACAAAATGTAACAGTTACAGATGATCAGCAAATGGTAGCTGGTACTTGAGGTACTTTTGCAACGTTCATAAAACTCGTGCAACAAAAGTAAAGAGAGTGGGTGCTCTATAACAATCATATATTTCATAATTCGTTTCCTTTGTGACGGCATAAAAGATTTATATTTCCACCGAAGTTAAGTTTCCCAGTTTCCGAAGCGATTAGTCATAAATAATTGAACGCTACCGATATTTCCGTGTAAGAAGACAAAGAGATGACATCCCGAAAACTTTGTCAATTTACATTGAGACCATAAAGACTTGCAGGTTTTGGTTTCCTAAAGAAAGTGAACATCGAGGGAAGTTTCCAGTCGTACTTACCTTGTCTAGGAGGGGATCAAACTGTGGTGCATTCACTACAATGTATTATGCAGTCCCGTAGCGGGCGCCAGAGTAAGCGCCTCGGAATCACTTCGCTCACCCAGAAACATTGCTTTTCCTCTGCAATGTTAAAAGTTTTAGAAAAGCAATTTTGCCCGAATATATTTCGTAAATTACCCTTTTTATTCAAGTCCGCAAAGATCGAGAGCTGGATTTTGTTTTTTTTTTAATTTTATACTTATTGTAATCCGTGGGTTCGGGTGGGTTATGAGCAGACGGAAATGTCGAAGTAGCAATGGCGTTCATTGAAGGATGCCAATGTTTCACGGTGAATCGATCCTCTAGTAGGATATTATCATAAGTAGGTAGGGCCATGCTGCTTTGCAGCCGTATTGTCACGGCACGATCGAGTGTGATGACAATACGGCTGCAATGTCACTGAGATGATATTTATTGTCTTAAAGTGACGGGTATGCTGTTATATTTCGTACGGTTCGTTTGTTTCCGGTGGCCTATTGGAGGAGAGGAGAGCAACACATAGTAATTATGCGAATGTCTACTGGCACCGGTAAACATCAGAATCATCGGATTGCTCCTTTGACCTCGTAAATAAAAGAATAGCAGTGATCAGTATAAACGATATTTTTTTTCATATGCAAAAATAATAATTCAACAAAAAGTAGGAACTTAACATATGATTAAAGCGCTTCTTTTTGAAATTATAGTCATTGTGTTATGAGCCCCCTGCACGAACGGTTTTACAATAATATCTCAGATAACATAACTCTAAAAGAAATAAAGTTTATAGTGCTGGCTCAAAAGTGTTATACTGCAATGTTCTTATTAGAATAAACTCTTTCATTCTGGAGGATTATGAATAAAATAGAAGTGAACAAAAGAAATTATATGCATTATCCTGCGTTAAATGTTAATAATGTTTCCTTTTTAGTCGACTGCTTCGAGTCTATGTATGTGTATTTATATGCTCCCTGCTACAGTCTGAACGACTGAGTGAATTTAAACGACCGTAATTAAATAAATTTTATAAGAGGTGCATAGCTGACAAATAGAGCCGGTGGGACCAAGGAGACACCTCTCGCTCACGTCATACCATCGCAAGAGGAGACAAGGCATGCATCACAATTATGCGGATGTTTATGTGCGTCGATACTCATTTGCCCCCTTATGCTATAAAAAAATCACCAGCTACAACTAATTCAATCAACCAAATGAAAAAGATGTCTTTCCTGATTTAAACTTTTTAAATTCAATTCAAATTTCATTCAATCAAAAATTTACCATTAGTCCAATCTACTATTGAGTATTACAAATTGTCCTTAATAGGTTTAATTAAATTTCATTTATGATTGAACATCAATTGTTTGGTGGTGATATGTAGGCTTGCTTAATCTTCTAATGTATTTTCATATTTGTGTGAAGAATAATGAATGTGGAGGAGCCAAGGCAGGTGTGTAAGTGTCGCTATTTGTGTTATTACATTCTCCTCTACCCACCAGAGAACGGGCGTGAAGGTTTGTTGTTGTTGTTTAATTTTCTTATGCTAGGTTGATTTTTGTTTGATTCATATATTAACTAGTAATCCGCCCGGCTTCGCCCGGAAATAATGCGCGACAATTTGAACACTAAAACCTTCCTCGGGAATCGCCCCGTCCATGGGTGAAACCCACATGAGACTTCAGTCAGTAGGTTTCGAGAAAATTTATCGCCTACAAACAGGCAGCTTTTGGGGACTTTGTTTTATAATGTGTATAGATTTATGTAGTATTTGATAAACATAATGTAATAATGGCTAATTGTGAAACTACTGTTTAATTTTGTTGAGATATATTTCTTTCTCGGTTTTCAAGTAAAGTCCGGTCCACAGTAGGTACCTAAAACGTAGAAATAGTTAATAATACGTAAAATTTCGATAACGTTTTCTTTTTAAATTACTGATATAGATTAAGATCAGGAAAAACACACAAGCTACTTCAGAGTGGAAAACATGAATTGTATCCCTTGGTATCTTTATCTGCTTCTTATAAAATTTTAAGTTGCGGGCTAAAGTGAATTTATATGTGTAAATTGTATTTGCTCGGGATATCCCCCAAAACTACTTTTTGTTCATTCTCCAAAACTGATGATTTTAATAAAATTTCCTACGGATAAAGTAGCTTTGTTGTGTGAAGCTGTGAGGTATTTTATTTCAATATAAAAACTAATATAAGCTCTGCAGCTTGACCAAGTCGGCTAGTATTGTATGTTATGGTACATTAATTGATTTGCAAACCCTCCTAGGGAGATGGGCCAATCCCATCTCATTTCCGACGTGTCATTGTAGTGGGAGGCGCAAATGATATTGGAGGCTGGCGTCTCGTTCCAGAGACCCGGTTGCACACGACAGCGCTTTCAGAACACGCACTCGCCATGCAAATTAAAACTGGACGTTTATATACTATTTAATCAAGCAAGCTTAATTTTCATTTTGATTAATTGGGTACTAGTGCACTATTAAAGTTTAATTGGTTAATTTACCTTAATTTAGTTGAATCTGAAAGCTTCCTGCACCAACTTTCTTTCGTATAAATATCTAGGCTAGTGGATTTAGAATTCCGGCGACGAGGATTTTAACAATAGTATTGCTAGAAGTATATAGGTCGCAGTCATGATAGCCCAACGAGCGCTTCCAGCCCCCACGATATTGCAAGGCCAACTGCCGCGTGTGAGCTGTCCCCATCGTTAGACGTGGGGGGGGGGGATTGGGGCCCGATCACGGTATTTTAGATAATCTCAGAAAACGGGATGCATCCATCCCAACCGCGGGAAATGAGGGGCGTCTACCCCAAGTCGACCACGATTGTAGACCGTCGTCCGAGGTGTTTCATTGTCACCGACGAAGCCTCACTGGACAATTCTGTCCGCATACAGCAGTTAAGTAAAAGGCGGTGCCGTCCGTTCCTTCTCCCCTCCAATGGCCCATGCATGACTGTCCGGACATTTTACTTTGGAAAACGTGAAAGGATCAAACTGAAATTCATTCGATCTGTAATCCCTTGTAGTACAGGACTAGTAAAGGTATTTTTTTTGTCATACTAATGCGTCGAGTTGGTAAGAAATGGGGTGTGATCGCCGGTTTCATCCATATACATTATGTAGGCGTTTTAATAATACGTTGCGCACGATGTAGGAAACCTAAGTCAGTTTGTGAAAGTGCAAAATCGAAGCTCTGGGACTGTATATAGTTTAACGCAAGCCTTTGTCGGCTCACTACTTACACGATTAATTTGAGTCGATAAATCCGCATAAAAAGTTGGGCCAGGGCCAGCCAACCGCGCCGCTCTCTAACCATTCGCAGTGCTTTGTTCTCCATACACTGTTCCAATCGTAAACCTCATTATTATCGATAGGCTAATCTTTTTACAACACTTGGGAATAAAACGAATGTTAAACACAAGTTTTGTCGTGTGTTGTAAGTCCGGCGCGATAGGCCTGGTAGTGGTACCTTTCACTCACATAGTCTGTCGGTGTTTTGTCTATTCGGGGGCCCTCACCCCACGTGAGATGACGGCAGGCAACATACCTGCATAATCTCTGGTTGTGTGTATGTTTATGTGCGTCGGTAGTCACTAAAACGGTTCAACTGTTCGAATGCTATACAAATGTGTTATATAATGACAAATGAGAATATTGTGAGGTTTATAGGTTCTAGATTTGGGACGGTCTGATGTGGCACATCACTAGGCGCCGAGACAGACAGGCAGCGCGCTCGGCGCCTGCCAGCCCATTAGATGTCTGCCCGATGTGGAACGCTCGATAAACTTGTAAAAACGCCTTCTACCCATTTAATTTTATACCCTCGCTTGAGCGCTGCTATTGGCAGATTTCTTCTTCTTTTTAGGTTCACCGTATCATGCATTGTTTTGTTTTTTATTCATAATTAACTGCCATAATAGTTTTATAACATAGATCTTAGATTGTCTTGACGTAATAACTATGATAGATGTGTATGTTTATTTAGTTTACGATAAGCTGTTCGTTTTGTGTTAGCTTAGATCGATTTTAGTTTTAACTCTTGTTTCGTTGCGGTATTCTTCGGTGTCTTGAAATTTAAAATTTCTAAATCATGCGAAGTCTACTTCACAGAACAACATTGGGTGTCATCAAGGAGCACCACACTGATTGCCGTTGATCGAACCTGGAGTCAGACGGACTAACGGAGCCCGGAACTGGGCACAGGCCGTAACTTAACCTGCCTCTCCGGTCCTCAGCCGTGAACGCTCAATGACGTCATGAGCGCTAAAGCCTATGGAGGAGGAATGGCGTATGTGCCCGTAAATAAATATATATCATAGAATGCGTTTGAGCAATAATAAAATTAATTAATATATTTGGTTTATGCATTACTTTTTATATATGCTTATCATCATCATTATCGGCCCTTATCGGTCCACTGCTGGACGTGGGCCTCCTTCAATGAACGCCAAGACGACCGATTTCCTGCTATTCGCATCCATCCCGGACCAGACGGAGATCGTCTTCCCACCTGATGAACACCATATGCATATACTAGTCATTAAGAGACGCAATAGTTCGTTTAAAGCTTTATCGTACATAAGCACTAAAAAGACATCTCTTCGTAGCAATGCTTTACTAAATCTGTACGATTTATATTTTTATATTACAGTAGATGTACTATTTAGTAAAGCTTTGCTATGAAGCTTACATGCCTTGCTTGTTTAAGCTCTGCCAGGTTATTGAGTAGCGTACAAACATTACAAGGAGCCAAACCTATCAGGAGCTTATCAAGATATTGGATAAATTTGACAATGCAGGGTCCCGTGATATGAACAGAAAGCGAAAACATATCTTTAAATACAATATACACTCTTGACTTAATGTTTAATAATAAAAAGCTAAAGAGTTTGTTTGTTTGTTTGAACGCGCTTATCTCAGGAAGTACTGGTCCGACTTTTTTTCTGTGTTGAATAGCTCGCATATCGAGGAAGGCTATAATAGGCATATACCAGGACGCTACGACGAATAGGACTGGAGTTACGGAGGTTAAACCGCGTGGCAATGCTAGTTTTATAGAATATCTATCGTTAGTTAGTTCAAATTTGTATAAACATAGTCAAAACATTTTAAGTCAACTTGTGTAGGTACACACAGTTAATGTAGCATCCTCATCGGCAACTTCAGCAGTTGGCCTCTCGGCATCACTCCGACAATGTTAACATCATAAAAATGCAAGTAGTTGTCGTTCAAAAAGCGACATGATAACATTCACTCTAGAAATTAAAAGCGTGGCAAGACACGTCCAAAACATCTGATAGTTTAACATATAATATTATCTAACACAAGAAATTAGTAGATCCCTTTCTCTCGCCTATCGATGACCATTATAAATGAGTAAAAAATATATCCATTCATATGAGTTTAAATGGAATTTGGTATCGATAAAAAAGTAATGTACGGCAGGGAAATAAACGATACGTTTTATTATTTACATCCAGCGAAGCGTATGGATATGCAACGGGTTAATGTAGATAAATAAGATAAGTTAAATGGTCACCGGCGTGTTGCCGGGCGTTGAGCGCCGCATCGCTGATTCTTAATTTTAACTAAGTGTTGCAGCTACGTAGCTCGCAGCTACTAACTTTGCTAAGGTTGACTAACTTTAGCTGCCAAAGCGGATCATTGGCCGAATAATGTGATACGTTTAGCTTTGGTGCCTTAATTAAATTCTTGATTGTAGGCCCAGTACGTGAATGTTCTTGAATTACACGTTAGCTCCGGACTTGTTCCATTGTTATTGATCTCTTATTAGATTCACGAGATAGATATATATATATTTAATATATATTATATAATATGTATTTGCCAATTATGGACATGTCAGACACGGATCACCATCACACAAAAAAACCGCTGCATGAAGTTTTAACATTTGTACTTGTGGAGCTTGAATGACTGGCGCAAGTCCACTTTATTACGCCATTTATTACTGGAGATGTTAGCAATAGTTCACGTTTCGGACCCGATGTAGATGCGATCACTCGGAAACATTGGATTTTAAATTAGGAAAACCACAAGAACGACATACATCTAGGTGTTAACGTGAAGGTGTACTCATCCCACAAATGAAATGTAGCTTACGCGAATAAATTAGGTTTAGTGTAAAAATAAATATTTTAATTATGATTTTCTTGAATCTATCCGATCTATGGTGATTTTTTATTTCTCGGGACACAGGTATAATAAACAAAGAGCTGGAAATTGGTGATCTGTGTCTTTACAAGAACGAACATGATTTTAAAGATAAATGCGCGTGCTACAAGAGAGCGTTACGCTTGTCCGGGTATGTCACAGGAGTTTACTCCTGCTACTGATGATTTTTTTCAAATGCGCCAATAAATCGTTTCTTAAGGAGCTAAATTCTAAAACACAAGGTGGAATAACTGTGTAAATGTGAAAATACCAAACTTGTCCGTAGGACATCGGAATTAACTCTAACTAAAGATGTCTTTCAAACGTACAAGAGTGAAAGTGAAGACGATAGTCGCAGTAGCTGAGGACAATAAAGCTCTGAGAGACATTGATAGTTAACTTTCAAGCTTTTACTGTCCTATATGACTCTACATGTCTTCATTCGTGTATGATCAAATGATAAAGAGAAAGGCATCGTCACTTGATAGCCGGCACTGTACTGGCGCGATCACTGACAAGGTGCCGCATTGAAGTAACAGGAGTGCTGTCGCGTATCCTGCTACATAACAATTATGCGGATGTCTAAGGCGTCGGTAGTGTCCGAAACAGGAGTGCTGTCGCGTATCCTGCTACATAACAATTATGCGGATGTCTAAGGCGTCGGTAGTGTCCGAAACAGAAGTGCTGTCGCGTATCCTGCTACATAACAATTATGCGGATGTCTAAGGCGTCGGTAGTGTCCGAAACAGGAGTGCTGTCGCGTATCCTGCTACATAACAATTATGCGGATGTCTAAGTCGTCGGTAGTGTCCGAAAAAATCCGAAAGTAGAAGAAAATAGTGAAATATGCCACATAGCAATATACAGCATAGCCTTCACTTATCTCGTTATTCTGCGGACATGTACTTTCCTGGTGGTGTTAGTTCGATTCAGATTCGTTGCAAAGGAGGAAGGAGAGCTGACGATGTCTATAAAAATCGCCCCTATTTTCAAATAATTGTTATGGCGTTTCCACTAACTTCTATTCGAGGAATTCTGTTATGTAATCTGAAAATATTCAAGTTTTCCCTTCGGCGAGACGTTATCGCGGGCGGGCTCTCGGCGCGGCGGGGGGAGGCCTACCCCACTGGGACTTAATTTGTTGCTCTCCTGGCGCTTCGCATCTCACTTTCAAACGGTGTAACGCGACCTTACGGGGTCCCCTCGGCTCGTTCGCTCGTGTTCTCCAACACCTTCGCATGTGTGCGTACACGCCTTCGTTATACGCTAATTGCGATCCATGCGTCACACTTATCTCACTGTTTTCACAATTCTTCCATAACACTATAATAACGTGAGATATACATGTTTTACTTTATAATTAGCTGGAAAACTAAAAATGGCTGAGTGATTCACGCGATATAATTATCATTTGCAATATCATTTATATTGTTGAAGTTATAAAAACATTTCGTTGTTTTATCTCCATTTTTGGTTATATTTTTTTTTAGTTGAAGTTATGTTGTAGAAGTGAATCCAAGGCCAAGACCTCATCATATTGCATTATATTAAAGATTTTTTTATCTAACAACTAACATTCAGATATGTCTCATGCTTAGCATAATTATACATAATTAGCAGCCCCTCGCGGTTTCAACTGCGTACACCTCTCCCAAACTTTACTTATAAGCTATCCATAGGGGTGGTGTCTCTTAAAATTCCTAAAAGGAATCCTACCAGCCAAATTTTGTAGGTTTGTAGCTTTTATAGTTTCGGACACTTCGTGATTAATCAGTGACTGCTATGACGCGTTTATGTATAATGATTACACCCATACATATGAGGTCTATCAAGTATGGCCTAAACTATAATAAAATGTTTAGAACAAAATTTAGAAAAACCTATAAAAAGCCCAATGATCAACTAAGAAAGGACTAACCGTAATCAGCTATCAGATAAACGCATTGTTAAGTCGCTACACCAACTTATCTAGGATCTGACAAGTTCGCAACCCGACCTTATCGTTTTCAAGTGCGCTACTTTGATATCAACTGCTTTTATCCGCTCTTGGTTCAAAGGAAGGTCACTCTTGAGATATATTGCTGGTGTGTGTAGGTTCTAAATAAAGGTTTACTCGTTTATGTACACGGTAACAGCTTAGGGTCAGGTTAGCGTCTGAATTGTATCATTAAGCTGGGATGTATGGGGCTCAACGCGCTCGTTATATTAGCGTGTTGTACCTCATACATTCTAATACATCTCACGGGAGGTCCTAAAATGCACTTAAAATGATGCGAGGGGTCGGTATTTGGCAGAGGTGCAAAAGTTGGCGGGTTCTGCGGTACATAAACAACCGACACACGTGCCACCCAACCGCGCATCGATTGATGTCCCATAAAATGCATAGTTTTCGGCTGCGGTGTCCATCAGCCCCGCCAAATTGTTCGTCGACAAACCGATGTTCCGCACATGATAATTACTAAATATCGCAAACTAATTTGAATATTCTATTATTATTTATTATGTATTGAAACGAGCTATTCTTGTAAATTTTGCGGTTTTATGCTCTATGATATAAACGTGGGTAGGTGCGAGTTGCTGGTAATGGTTTTTTCGTAAGAGGCTTGTGTTACCAGTGGAATGACAATCGCTACAGTGCGGTTTATTGTAATAGACCTTTCCTAATTCTCTTACGGTTAGGATTGAGCGTGCCATGCAGAGTGGTTGGTATGCTCGGTATTTCTCTGCGGTTCATGATCCGATATTAGATGATCGGCAAGGGAACAGGTGTGACCCACATAATTCAGATATATATGTTTATTGCAAACGAGTAGAAGCATCACCCATCGGTGACCCCACCACAAAAGTCAATGAAACTATCCCTTCACTAAATGTTATCCGGCCCAGTGATACATACAGCGATCAGCTATGATCATCTACTTTTTGTCAGTGACAAGTCCTCCTTCGGTTGTGTTGCCCATTAGTCTGCTGTAGAGCGATAATGACACTACTACTTCTGAATAAAATTCTAGATTAATTTTGATGTTCATCAATGAGTTGTCCGCAAGTGCGTCCGCGTGAACAGGCAAAACTAAGTACAAGTGTTTGTATGTGTATAGCTTGCATATTACTATAGTACCTAGGCTACTACCTACCGCAGAGCTTGAAGACAAAAGTCTTCGAACAATACGTTCTCCCCGTGATGACCTGGGGCCGAAACATGGCCTCTTATTTTAGGATTGGTCCGCAAGTTTGCGGTAGCTCAGAGAGCTATTGAACATGCAAAATTTTCCGATATCACGCGAAGAATAATCTTGCTGAAGTGGCAATGGGCTGGTCACACACTGAGAAGACCAGATGGCAAATGGGCCACTAAGGTTCTGGAGTGGCTACGTTTAGAAAAACGAAGCGATGATCGACCGTTCACCAGGTGGGAAGACGACCTCCGTGCTGTAGACGACCCGGGATGAATGCGAGCACCACGAGATCGGCCGCCTTGGTGTTCATTGAAAAAGGCCTATGTCCAGCAGTGGACCGATAAGGGCTAATAATGATGATGATAACCTAGGCTATAACATCTGTCATCCAAATCTTATCAAAATCTGATCAGTAATTTTGATGTTATTGAGTAACATATCATCCAAACTTTCGCATTTCTAACATCAGCAAGGTGTGTGTATAAAGCGTGCATACTGAATAAGTACGCTTCTATATACAACACCAGCGCACTGGGTGGGCCATTTGCTGCGCTAATATATAGCTATCACATACAAGTCTTAGTCTAGACTGCTGTAAAATTTAGATATCCTTTGGATGTTACTGTAGGCGTGATATATCGTTAAATAATGGACCCCTTGTTCCACCTCATTCCTAATGTCTTCTTAATGTCGCGTGGAGATGTCACGTTGCATATTTGTCATTGACATGTCTCGTTACTATCTGCATAGTTCAAATGGAAATCATAAATTTTATTTTATTTAATGGTGTTTTGTATACCTACTTGAAAATGTGATATGGAAAAAGTGCAATATAACACAGGACAACACGTAAGTTTGTGACATATAAAGCTAAGCGTACTTGCTGTAGATATAGTTATATTGTAGGCGGGTGTTAAAAGTGTGCGCATTATTTTTTTTAATGCACAGGAATGGCACCAAGTAGTAAATCTTTATAAATTGGATCTAATTCTATTATATTTTTTTTTCTTTCTTTTCTTAGGTTTACGCGAATGTCACACATTATAATAAAACTAGCGGATTTTATCGCGATTTATTAAGTATTTATTAAGATGTAGAGCTTCTGAAGCGTCGGGATCGTAAGGAACTTAATAAACCGCGATAGAAGCCGTTAAAGTAGTAAGTAAAGTATTACAATTAGCAATAGCTAGAACAACATACTAGGAACTCGTGGCAAGAAAAATTGATACATATTTCCAATGATGGCAAATCATGATTATTTGCTTCAATAATCGTTTTATGCAATGATTTTGTTTTTGTTCTCACGAACGAAACAATTAAAATAATGGATGTAAATTGAAAAGTGTTACGAACGTAAAAGCGCACTACACGTAAGTATCGTAATTTGCGAAATGTAATACATTGTGTTCGTTAAATATGAAAGCTGCATTTGAACGTGATTTTTTCCACTTCGTTTTGCCGCCGTCGGCTCGCCGCGCTCTCCTTTTGTTCTATAAACGTGATCTGGTCTAGGTGGAGTCCACGATATTGCTTCATTTCTCGCTCCGATGTTGCCAGTTTCCGCTCACCATATCTACATTAAAATGTAACATTAAAATTATTTTTCCCCTCGAAAATGCGCCGCGTTTGTTAACTGAAAAATTTCAAGTCCCATTTGTTTCAGTGGCGTATAAGATGCATTACACTTTGTGCCATTCGCTTTGCCGCCATATCTCATGGTTCCATAAGGCTTCGCTTCCAATATAACCCCGAAGTGACTAACGGTTCGCACTCAAATGTGACGTAAATATTTCTGAAACATAATTTTCTACAAGTATTCAGTGATCCCTCTTCTTCAGCATATTTGCAATGAATATATTTTAGTTTTAGTTCTAAGATTTGTTGGAATAATGAATACGTTGAAATTGTCATATTTGAGGTTTCGAAAAATAAACTCTAAAATAGTTTACCCATACGAATCATAAAAACGGGCCATATGATTGACTTCTTTACGCATTCCTAGGAATACGACTAGGCATAAGTTATGAATATTTAACCATAATAAGTACACAATATTTTTATGCACCGTAGAGGATAACGTTACTTACTACGGCGGCTGGGCGTATGTATGAAAAAATATTATCCAAACGAGATAAGGGAATCATCTACATGTAATTACTAGTGCGGGCACCTAACATTACTAAACCGACTCAGCGTGGCAGTTTTGAACAAAATACTCCCAAATGAACGTCACACGAGATTAATGTGGCGTTCATTAAGGATGCCATTGTTATAGCCAACGATATGGTGGCGATATGAATGCTGAAACAATATCTTTCTCTGCCAACAGTGGGGGAATAGTCGCTGAAATGGCTCACTTTCTCGTTAAAATAACGCATCCAATCAAAAGTCATCGAGTCGGATAAATTTAACGCGACTAATTAAGTGTACGTAGCTGACGCACAGCCACTTGTCACAACATGAGCGGCGCCGCATCAGTTGCGAACGCTCCGAAGTTATCTCGGTATCGCTCCGATACGCCCGTTGTGGTCTACGTGTTTATTTTTAGTCTGTACATTCACTATTGCGTTGAAATTTACAGCGATCACCGCTCGCCCGCTCCCGATGCCGACGCTCCGAATGACAAGCCACCGCTATTTCATAAATGTGCTGTTTTATGCGAGAATTCCCACACGGACTATGAGCAATAATTCTTTTGTTCGCCTCCGAGTTTTGTGGGATCACTGTATGAGATCCTACAAAGGATCTCAGCAATTTTTATATTTCGTATAAAGTTTTACCGCAACTGACGTTTGCGGACGTGTAGACAGTGAATACGCTTTCCCACAATTACCAAATGCAATCTAATATTTTGATGAGAGGCACGCCATTAGTATAGTTAATATGAAGAGATCCATGTATCCATGTATACCGATACAGTTATTTGATTGAAATGGACCACACATACATTTCTAATCATATGAGTGCAGGACCACATTGGAGATTACCGGGTAAACCTGTATAGACCAAAACAAGAAAAAAGTTGTGAATTATTGACGATGTAGTTGTGCAAATATCTAGAGATAACGAGAATGTATTTTACATTGTGTAGGTATATGTTGAAAGAGGCCTATGTCCAGCAGTGGACCGATAAGGGCCGATAATGATGATGACGAGAAGGTATATATAGCATACGTTTATTTTCAGTTTAGGAAAAGTCCTGCGAATCTATTAAGAATAAACCTGCTTATGTTATGTCCGCCCGTAACAAAATTCCCACATTCTGTTACATTAATTTACATTGAAATATAAACTTAAAACTCGTTTAGAAACAATACATATGTCAATATATAATAAATTACTTAAAGGATTTCTAAATAGAGTCGTTATTCATTAGCGGAAGGGGGGAGGAGATTGGTTGCACTGGTGTGTTATGGTCATGACGAAAAAACTTTTCCAGTATAAAACATGTACCCATTTAATTGTGTCGGCTATTGAGAAATGTTGGTATATCAGAATTGAATATAGATATTCGAGTCTATTTGCAATTAATGTTTTAGGATAGTGGGCTGCTAAGTGGCAACTACTGGACCATTAAGGCTATCTCCCGGTTTACAGGTTCTCCAAGGGCGGCGTTGCTCTCAATTTGATATAAATTGACATTCGACAGAAAGCCGATAAAGTCAGCATACTTAATACATTTTGACACAGTAACACTTCTACTTGGGAGATAAAAGACAGTATTTTGTTACTCTAAAGCGTAAAAGTTATTGAAATATGCAAGAACGTTACTTAGTCTTCACGTTCATGGTATATAACAAAAAATATTTACTTAATTACTTAATTATAAAACTCGACTTATTTATCGAAGTCTCGAAATAGCTATAATTGCGTCTGATTTATAACATGGTAGTCAGTGGCACTTGGCCTTGTCAGTTCGCAAAAATTCATTGCAGACCACGCGAGAACTTGCTCGTTTGTTACGAGAAACAATCCACTTACGAACACTGGTTTCTTATTTTTGCGGCCTCACTAAGCGTGAGGTCTCCGCAACATCTTTGTTTGGTTTATTTTTGAAAGCATTGTTATCTCGCCTTAACTTTTTATGCATTTCACTTAGTGTTATACAACTTGTAAGGGAGGGGAGGGCAACGCAATGCTCCGATTGGTCATTTATCCCCCCATACTAAAAAAAATATATAATTTTATGTTGTGTTATTTGAGCTACGTTAATATTTGTAATTATACAAATATTTTACTTGAACGATTGTTCCAGAGCATCTATATCTTACTACATTCTTCTATTCCGCTCTGTATCCTCTTACAGTACAATGACACGTTATTTACGAACGGGAACGATTAAAAATGTTTTCCAAGTGTTAGCAAATGTAAAAAGTTTGTAATTGAGATTGAAATAAAATATACTGTGAGGTTAGAGCTGCTTTTAATCAGTTGAGAACACGACTTCACTTTACGAGCACCGTCTTAACAGTTCTTTTTTAATTGCCTCTCGACGGGTCCGGGCCGCGAGTAATGCGCAACTTAATGATCCTTCAAAGTGTAAAATGCATTACTGCACCATCTTTATTTTACAGAAACCAACGCGAAATCGTGCTTGAAGGACCATGCCATCACACACGTATAAATGTAGCCCGGTTCAATCGCTTTGTTATCTTGTAACAATGAACATGTGGGGATTTTGACTATTCGTTTACTAATTGTCATTACTTTTAGCCACTTTCCTTTTCTGTGCTGTCAAACTCTAGCCTGCACACGAGTCTAGTTTTTTATAATTTGCTATGTCAATTATTGTTTATCTGTTGCTATCTATATCAATCTTGATTCGAAACAGGTCTGAGGTGTTAAGTCGTTTTACGTGACCGAGCGAAAGTGGAATTTGGAATTCATAATTTTAATTTTGATTATTTTATATATAAAATTCTCGAGTCACAATATTGGTTACCTGACTCCTCCGAAACGGCTTTACCGTTTTTTAACAAATTTTATATTCATATTCAGTAAGTAGGTCTGAAAATCATTTACTATCTATTTTTCATACGCCTAAGTCATAAGGTTTGTCAGCTAGTAATATTATATATAAATCATAATATATGCATATAAATCTCGTGTCGCGACGTCTGTATGGCCTAATCTCCGTAACTGCCGGATTGATTTTAATCAAATTTCTCACAAAATAAATTGTAAATTTGTCATGACAAATTCCCTATTTTATATAGATTAATGCGCTCTTTTTACTGTAACGGGAATGCGTGGCTTCTTTGGCTATATGTTACCTAGGATTTCATTTTTATACATATTTTTGCAAAAAGACGAATGACGATACATTATGTTGATACTGCGAATTAGTTTCCAGTGTGTAATTTAATATGCTCAGGGACTTGGATAACCGACTCCGGCTATAAAGTTTTGGAGGTCGTGTGTGGGAAAAATAGACAACATCGGATTAGACATGGCGACTGGGCTATCTGTTATTGCCTTGTGTAAGTCTATACTTTATTCCATTCGGAAGACACATAAAATTTTGTACAATAAATAAATAATATATTTTACTATTTTCTGAGCTCAATATAGGTAGTGTTTGGAAAATTCATACATTATTTTTGAAGCAGCTTTGTTATTGGATTATAGACCTCAACAGACACATGCAACGTCGTCATGTCGGAAATTATATTAGATACCTAGATCGTGGACCTACTGGAATCTAGATCTCTAGATGATCAAACTGTAATATTTTGTTGTATTTTTATAATGTTATGTGCCGTACTAAATAATGCATTGGTTTTTATAGATTGTCATACATATTTTAAACTGGTAAAATCCATAAGATATCCCTAATGTACAGGACATTTGACATGTTTCTTATCGTATATGTAAAAGAGTTAAATGTTTGCTTGTCCAACAGCTAGGTCTGCAGAATATCCCTAATGTACAGGACATTTGATATGTTTCTTATCGTATATGTAAAAGAGTTAAATGTTTGCTTGTCCAACAGCTAGGTCTGCAGAATATCCCTAATGTACAGGACACTTAATATGTTTCTTATCGTATATGTAAAAGAGTTAAATGTTTACTTGTCCAACAGCTAGGTCTGCAGAATATCCCTAATGTACAGGACATTTGATATGTTTCTTATCGTATATGTAAAAGAGTTAAATGTTTGCTTGTCGAATAGTTAGGTCTGCAGAATTTCACCAGAGTAATATTCTATTCTACGTCATGGCGAAGTATTTTTTTTATAATATAGGAGAGCAAACGGGAAATCGAAGGCTTTTGAATTTCTGACGCCCATAGACATCATATGCATTACACTCCTTTCTAATTTCCCTCCACTTGGCCACCGGCTACTCACAAGTTGTTTTATTAATATTAACAGTCACATAAAAATCGTAAACAAAAATGATTAAAACATACGACAACATGTTCAAAGCTTTGAAAAATAATAGTAGGCAGATTACGCATGCACCCCTCGTGAACCGTCGTCCCGGCACGTAATTATAATATAAATACCTACCGGCGTTTAGCAACTGACCCGACCATTGTAATCTTAATAACACGCTCCAAAATATACGATGAAGCTCAGTGAATTTGCTGAAACATTGCAAGCACGATGTAACAGTTAAAACTTTTATTCCTCAAATTCCCCGGATGTCGAGTTGAACGAATAATCCGTGAACCTATCAAAATGTTTATACACTTGTTACTTACGATATGGTAATGTAGTATTTTGTAGTAATGACATTAATTTTCATATTTAGAATTTGAATTAAAATTAATTGAGACAATATTAAATACATCTGAGAATTAGTCAATATTTCTCATTTATGCTGCTCTGATCCGAATACTCTTGAACACGTATTTTTTTTTTACATTGTATACATAGTTTAGGAACACATAACACTGACGTTACTAAACTATGCATCCGTTTTTAGATATTTGTGGTACAAATAATTAACAAACTATCGGCGTAATTAAGATGTTATGGTTTAGAAAAGGCCGACAATAACACTGCAGGCGCCAGTACCGGAGTCGGGAGGGCGATGTCAGCCATGTGGACGGATACTAGTAACAATGATCAGACAACCGGTCCTAAGACCGTTACGGATGAAGCACCGACCGTCGGCCGTGAATATGCATGAGTCGCGACTTGACCTCGCGCTATCAGACGCCGAGCGCCGAGCTCCGAGCGTGGGACCGCTCCCGGAACAGTCGGCGTTCGCGAAATCAACAATTGGCGAGGCGGTTTGCGAACTCATCTCGCAGTATCTAATAAGCTCATCGTTGTAAGGTTTCATGACCACCGTTCGAACGGAACCCTACTGACTGTGCTCATACAGAAGGCGTTTTAGTATATAAAATTTAGCGATGACAAATATGAAAATGATGGAACCGTGCGCTATGAAATAAATCATTTTAGGTTTTAGCCAAAATTGAAACGGGTAAACTACACAACTACACAACACGCGTTTCCCGACGGCTTTTGCTAACGTCTAAGAATATGGTAGTTACAGTTAAAAAATTGATTAGTACAGGTTTTTGGTATTTTATCCATAGAAATTTTATCGTTTCCAAAATTTGCTGCCTCGTTATCTTAGAGCTCACGAGCAGAAGAGGAAGGTTTATGACAAAGTAAAATAATAACATGTATTGGCCGCTTAATAAATCTTGGAATGAGTATGAAAAGTTTTAGTTTGAACGCGGGCGAATGGCCATCAATCAGTCGGAGACAGCGGGTCAGGAGTCTCCCCCTGGCTCCGCAGCCGACCACCTGTCGCGCCCGCCAACTCGCAGCATTCGCTAATCAGTCACTAAGTCAAACGAAATCTCAGCTTGACAGGGGGACCGCGTTACGCCAGTAATGGCATTTTGACGAACAGGAATATTAGCTCCAGTGACATGTGGGTTGTTTGCGTATACGCGGATGTGTGAAATGGCGAGAATATTTACATAAGTTCATCATAGCTGCGCTTGTAAATGTACAGGAAAGATTTATTCAACAGCGCGACCGGTGTGTTCGTACGTAGTGGTTTCCTCCGTGGTGAAGTGTTTAGTAGAGCCAGGTATGTTTGTACAATAGTAATACAGTGAAACTGTATATGGTTGCGGGCTACTATATATCTCAGCTTACCACGTGTCATGTCAAATTGAAAATCTATCAAATACTAATTATAAATAATTAGTATTTGATAGATATTCCTCGGTATTGGTAGTTCACTGAACGAACTATAGGACTTTAATGTAAAAGATATGAAGTGTTAAAGATGTATTTTTTACGAAATAGAGCAATAAAATAAACAAAAACTACTATCAAAAATAGTTGATATATAAATTGAGCATGAAGCCTATTCTTTAATTCAATAAAATATTCGCATAGTGCCACATATATGCATATAAATTGATATAATGACCTGAAATCATTAAAATGTACATCCAACGTTTGTTTTGGAATAAAGTCATTAAATTTAAAAAATCTTCCTTCGCTTACGTATAAAAAAAGATGTCCTACACCAAAACACAACAACAGCACACCACGCCAGCTCCCTTATGGGGTAGGTAGGAGAGAACGGAATGCCTGCATCGTCTCCTTTTATTGCTCTCTTCATACAGACACACCGGTTGCGAACTCTTGACAATGCTATCAATCTGATCATGGAATGTCAGTCTTGCTCTTCCTCGGTACCTGCACCCTTCCACATTCGCATTGTGTACGAGTAGTCATTTTGTCTACATGCCCGAATCAACCTAGCATGCCCTTTCTCATTTTCTCACTGACACTACCTAAGCTCTCTCACTTCATTATTGCGAACACGATCGGCTTGGGTTACGTCACATATTTTTCACACCGACCTCATCTCGACAGCGTTTATTCTTTTTACATGCATTTTTTGACATACCCAATTCTCACTTCCATATGATAACGTTGAGATTAGCTTATAATTATGCAGGGCAATACGGGCACCCCGGCTTAAAACTATGCTTTTAAGGAATTTCCCTAACGCCCCATTCCCTCCGTTTCCTGTACTCACTCTTTCGACATCTGCGGTATATATTCCTTCCCTGCTAGAAGCACAACCAAGATATACAAAGTAATTCACTGGCTCCAACACTACATCAATGACCACTACTCTTACGTTCGTACTGGTTATTTCTCTTTCAAATACTAAAACTCTAGTTTACTTCACATTCATTTGTAACCCCGTATTTTCGATATCTATATAATAAGTGCTACTGTTTGTTTATGTACACCGCTCACTAATAAAACGATAGCAGAGATAGCACATACGTACATAGGTAATTTATCGTATTTTTGCTGTGCTATTGCCAAGTTACAACATTTTTATGAATAACATCCATACCGATATTGTAAGGGATGTTTATTTGCGAAATGGTAACAAACCATTTAACATCGATACGATTGAATTATTTTTGTGAAATTCGGCTTTACATTATGTCTTTAAAAAAAATATTGCTAAAGTAAAGCCACACAGCTTTACTTTTCCCGAAATTGTTAAATGTGCACAACTCGTTTATTTTAACGAAGGTTTGTGAATTATTTGGAAAATACATATTTTGCGTGAATGCAAGAATGTTTTTTTTTAATACATATGGCAACGCATGTCTGTATTAAAGTTATATCGAAGATATTATACCTAAAAGCAAGGATGTGGCATCGAGTAGCAGAGAACGTTCGCGGCCACTCGCATCTATTGTTTACCCACAAAAAGACCGTTATAGTCACTGCGCCGGAGGAATGCGATCATCTGAACACCTTCCGCTCCTGATGTCTTATAATGAATTTGAGCCAAACGCTTCTGTTGGCACAAAGTAAATATATCCCAGGCATGGACCTATTGGATATATTATTATTTTTTCCACTCTGATTTTCTTCATGACGTCCATTATTAATAATGGTCATTCAGACGTGTTGCCATGAGCTACCGGAAACCTCGCGGAACGTGACAGCAAAACAATCACGGTATCATGTAAGTGACAGGTACTTCCTCGGTCGTACCGGTCCAATTCTGCCGCAATACCGCAGGGCACATCTTTATAGAAATATAGTGACCAATAGTTTATAAATGTTAATGGAACATTAACGCGCACCGGTACACCGGCACCACAGACATGAAGTGAAGTCAAAATGAATGTCATTACTTACAGCCAAGTCTTATTCATTCCTTCATCTTGTTATATGACTACATATGATAAATATACACACACATTTAACGAGATGAACGTATTATTATGTCTGGAACTTGAAGGAAAACTACGATAGCACCAGTGCAAGTTATCCGAAAGCCAATTTCTACAAGCGAATGTGCTCACGTGCGGCCAGAATGGTTACTCTTTACGATGGGAGAAATTGAATAACAAGCAATAAACGTCGTTTCACTGTAAATGAAATTCAATATTTGTTCTGGATGTCCAACAGCTATGGTGCCAGGGCGGAGTTTGTCGGTGTGGACTCGTACGTGCTTATTTTGCTCTTCATTAATTTGTTTGGTTAAAATTTTATAGGCCAAATTATGATTGACCGTATTTTATATGTTTAAAACTGTAATTTGCAACTGAATTTATCTTTAACTAGCAATTGACCCCGCCTTCGCCCGTGAATAACACTCTTTTTTTAGTTTTGCGGGAAAATCCGATTACGCACGGCCAACGGTCCTACCTGTGATCCAATGGGGTTGTGGGACTCGCGGGTGAACCGGATACCCAGTAATACCCCGTGGGTACCCTCGCCGCCTATCTATCAGCAATAGCACCTCGATGACTGGTACCTTAGAAGCTACCGCACTCCTCCAACAGGGGACTGAGTAAGATTAGAAAACCTTTTTCTTGAATCGCTCTATCCATTAGTACAAGCAGCATGAACATCCATTCTATAACAGTAGAACATAGGCTTATTATGATGATATAAAAGAAGTGTTTGAGGCACGCTTACACACCAGCTATCAAGGTGTACGTGATATGCCTTATATTATAAGGTCAAGTTTCATTGTGCCAGCACTCGGACCATCACGTATAGATAATGTGACGAACAATAAACTGCACAATGGTTGTAAGGTTAGCATAATTATATCATAATTATATATCACGTTTTATTGCTATATTTTTTGTTTTATACTACACTGTATGCGGTTGCGACGGACTGATGGTGTAACCTTGGCGATAAGACCATACGTCTTCGACATGAGGATAATGTGCAATATTATCATTCAGTTAGCTGCTGATTACTTTGCGATAACAAATTTCGTAAGGTACACAAAAAAACTAAGCCAATTCCTATCTACTTGTAGTATTTGAATAAATAATCAGTCTTTTCAATAAAAGGGGGCAAAAAGGCGGGTGGTTCTTGACTACCGCCACCCATAGACATGCGCAGAATGAGGCGTCTTATAGTCGTGCTGCCGGCCTTTAAGAGATAAGGGTTAAGTGTGCTCTGTTTTTCAGTTTTATACAAGTTTATTTAAAGTATTATACAAGCCAAAATACACTGATAGCGTTGGAAGTTTGCAGTGAAAGGCAGTTACGGTCCGTCTTTCAAATTCAATTCAAAAGCAATCGGCGCTTTTGGATCACTACCGACGAACATGAACATTCGTATGATTGTTACACAGATGCGTTGCCCTCCTATCATCACCCCCTCCCTCAATGGGCCACCGGCTACTCACAAACCGCACGAAACGCGACAGCGACGCTGTCACTTTACGCCGGTATTAAGTGAGTAAGAGGTGTTTCCCTGGTTGTGCCGGACCAAACCCGTTGCATAGCAGGATGTAGTGTGTAGTGTCATGATCCTTGCATAGCACTACCCCCTCCTATACAGAATAACAAAAATTTTAGAAAAGCTTATCAAATTTAGGAGATCCTCGTATGGTTTGGCATACCGTTACACTAGTAGTAGTTATAAGTTATATTCAGTTCATAATAAAAAATGAGCAGTCTGGAACGTTCGCATATACAGAAAATACGTTTATTTTGTAATTCCTCGCGTCATTTATTGACATCGTCATTGATGTAGAAAAATTCATCGCTTAACATCTTAAGCAAAACCAATACATAAAAGAATTAAACCCTTGAAGGTCTTTAAAAGCCACTGAATCTTAAATTTCAGGAAATTGTAAGATGCAATTCGTTCCGCCCGTAAATGTTAATTATATTGAAAGTCTTCAGGACCGCAGGCTTATACTTGGAGCCCTGCTGCTGTTACATGAGGACCAAGTTAGTTGCCTAACTAATAAAGTAGCTGCATTAATTACACAAATTAGGAGGCGTTTGCTATCGATGTCGGTCCTCTGATAAATACATATGATCATCATGGCCTTCGAGCCCAAAGTGCTCTCCCGTCATTGGATGTGGATTCATTGCCTTAACAAATAACAAGATAAAAGGAACTATAAGTAATATCCTAACGCAAACCTTAGCGATAGATATAAACACTAAGCACTTACCAACATTCTAAATTTAAACTGGAAATGGAAATTTATGTGCGATTAATATAAATTATGGAATGGAAAATATGTGTCTATTTTTCTGCTGTGGTAAAATAAAGTTGCATTTGTTTATTGTCTGAAAATAAAATATTATTCAATCATTCAACATGCAAAAAACTGACTATTAGCATTTATATCAATAAATGTTTTGTCTAAAAACGAAACTTTAATTCGTTGATTCAACATGCAAAAAATTGTCTATTACATTATACGAGTAGATCTCTTAATAGTTATTTTACCTCAACTATTAAAGCAATGCAAAAAATTAATACATATGCGTGTGTCGCTGTATCATGCCGGTGCACATTTAGAAACGTGTACGGCTCGGTCTGGTGTTATTTAATGCACGACCTATTTGTGGTCAAGTCTGCTCCTAGGAGCTCCAATCACCTAAGTAACGTTGTGTAATCTTAAACCTGTATTAAGGTCGGTTCGCATTGCAGTAATTGTAAAATAGTGTACGATACTCTACTGGCTGTCGATAGAGCGATCGGCTTTTTTGACGCGGCTCTCCATAGCGGCAGCTAATTAAGTTTCTTTACAAAGCGAGTGCCTTTTTGTAGGATATTGATTTACATAATAATGTATTATATAAAAAAAGTGTATGCATCCTTTAAACGACTGGCAAAAAAACGATTAAAAATTTAATTGGGTTTCGTCTGAAGATATAGACGCACTTTGTTATTAATTTAAAGAGCAACGAAAATTTTAAGCTGCATTGTGAACGGAGCAGTATTAGCCGAAATACGCAAGATGAGTGTATATAGAGGACGATACTGACGCCTCTTGACCATAATTTGTAGCAAATCGTTGTATGCAAAGAAGGTGTTTAGTAACGCAATTGCTCAGATCTACGAAGTACGAAGTACTGGTTAAGTGCCTGTATCACCGGTCTCAATTATAGCTGTGATCAGCCTATTGCGAACACAACTTCAGATCAATTACGAATTACGGTTCCTCCGTTCCCGAATAGAAGAAACTGTCAAATTTAGTATTATCTATGTTATTGACGTGTAAAGCAGGGAGAAATATTTTATTAATATGTTAATTCTTTTAGTACTATAAATTATAAATTTACACTTGAAAATATCCAAAAAGGTAAAATGGTAGAACATAGTTTTATGTTCAAAATTAGTTTTCAATTAAGATATTAAAATATACAACTTCTAAACGCAGACATTTATTATTTTGCGGTATTGACCGCTCACCAAATGTCAAATTTAGGTAACAATTAAAACTCTATGGTGGAACCTACTACCTAGACAGTTGTCAATTTAATGGTAACCGTTGAAACCGGCTCTGAATGTTTCGAATGACTACACACATGAATAATATTATTATGCGTTATCAATACATGCGAGAAGTCATCGCAGAGGCAGACATCACCCGCCTAAACTGTATGCTGTCATGCTGATGTAGGACCCTCCCACATACTTCTACCTATTAATGTCGCTTGATAACTCGGTCTTGCGGAGGAATCAAATACAGCTTTGCTTTTTAATTTCCAAAATTCGTCAGGTGAAGAGTTTTAAACTTAAGATGAACCCTTTTTCATCAAGCATCACACCCAACCTCCGCGCGTCTGCGACACGGATAAACGTAGGATGAAAAATTGCGTTCGTGTCATGTCAAGGTCGACCATGCGACCCTTTGTTCCAACTTTTTTAATACTGGAGAATGTTTCGACATAAAATTTGTTTGCATGTATGTAATGTCAACATCAGCGCGTCGCTATCCGCTCCTAAACATCTAAAGAACGGTAGCTCTATCATTTTTATCTTTGTTCGTTTTATTCTCATTCAATTCATTCGTTTTACACACGCATGGGGACACGAAGTGCAGTGTACACCTGCTCCTCCTCTCGCAATAATATTTCCTTTACCTTTAATATATTTTTAGTTGTTTTAATTTAATTTCGTTAACGGATTTATTTCTGGAGTGGTTCAGGATTCTGAAACAAAACAACGCCATGAAAAGCCTGGTCCTATGACTTAAAAATAGTCACAGAATGTATATATGTGTTGCCAAAATAACATTGACAAATAAGATTCAGTAAAGTGATTGAAGGAAGAAAGTCGGATAGGCATTCAAGTGAAACTTCTTAAATAACGTATTTTGTCAAACCTTTATAACGTTCTATTCCTAGATTCCATATAAAATCATTTTCTTAGATCCGTCTGGCCCGTTTATCCGCGTAGGTATAAATAGAAAGCATAAAAATAAACTCATTCCGAGTCGCATGGAAATATAAATTTTCATATTGAATTATTTCTTCATTTCCGAGCTTCCTACTAACGAGGACGCGTGCGACGAGCCTTATAAGTGGGTCAAGTGACCCTTTGGTGTGTAGTGAGCAATCATACGCGCCACCCGCCTAATTGAAGTCCAATGTCGTGCGGCCCGCCCGCGGTGATTGATATCACTCCACCGGCACAGCTTCTAATCATTTCATTATGATATGCCACGTAACGCAGTGCGCTCCGGTGTCAGCGCGGGGGTTAAGCGACGCTCGATCGCGCTCCCAACGTAAGTTTGCACAAGCCAGACAGAAAGGCGGTGGAGCGGGCGTCTAATTAGTCGCGCTATAGTCATCAATATCCATTAGTGGCGCCACACGCGACGCTGGCCGGCCGCGCCGCGCCGCGCCGACTCGCCGACTGGCCGTCGCGTCGCCGTCTGTGACGATTACCCACATCGCGTTTTGCGATACGGCTTGCACTTCCGAAACTGACCTAAGGGTTAAACTAGAAAAATATCGACTCGGTCACCGCTTCCGGCGAATGTGCGCCATACTGTGACATACTTCGCATTACGACTATATTTAGCTTTGCTTCTGCGAACACGTTATAAATATTAGGGTCAGGTCACTTTTCTTAAATATCAAATGGTTTAAGCGTGCAGCGACCCCGTGAGGTGATCACATACAACTTTAAACTTCTTCACCTCGGTGCCCGCGAAGGGGTTGCCCGTTGCCCTAATCTTTGAACTATGACTTGACCGTTAATATGCATGTATAATTTTATCATCGATTATATAATGTGTGGCGTATGGAGCTAGGAATAAATTAGAGCTGGGCAACAAAGCCGGTCCCAGCTCTAGTAACGGTCGCGGGATCGTTGTAAACTTTATAATTATTCAATAGTACATTCATGACGGACGTACATTTAGAAAAAAAAGTTTGATATTCAATCGTTACTATTTAATAATAGGTTTTTATCATAAGGAAATCAATCACTACGATTTGCAATGGTTTTTGCTGTAGTTCACAATCCCTGTATCTACGAATGTGAATCCTTATAGAGGCTATTTTTAGAAAAATACTCTAATTTGATCGTCTCAATTGACTAATCTAAAAGTCGTGTCAGAACATCACGAGTTCGAGGTTATCGCGTCGGTCCATTAAGCATATGACGAACGTTTTTAGCTATTTGTTACCATAGTTATTTCAAAAAGCTTTCTTTTTAATGAAAATCCGACACAGTTCAAAACTCTTTTCTTGTAATATGTGGAATAATTTCTTTCTAGTTAAATTTCGGCAGCGGCGGACATCTCTATAGAGACTATCCAACGCTGGGCAAATTAGAATGTACACACCTTTGTACACAACATGTGGTGCGACATGGGCCCGGCACTTCTCGGTGTGTCATGTACATGATCACCATGAGTAAATTGTATAGAATAATACAACTTAGCTATTTTTAATTAATGGATACAATATTTTTCTTCAATAAAAAACGAAAAACGTCGAATTATTTTTGAACGGTGTGTTAAAAATAAATGTATTCATGTTGTTTTTGTGCGAATTGTGTGAAGTTTTGAGTGAATCACTCATTCTATGACGTGAGTATCTTTTGAAAATTTTGTCTCTGTTTGGAGATTTCATATTCGAAAACTCATATAATATGTATGATATCGGAAATAGATTTCGATGTGATAGCAATATAATTGAAACTTTAGCGATTGAACTGTGACCTCCCGGGTCCGAGCCGAGTCCCCTTTAACAGTTTCGACCGGTTAACCGAGACCCGTGACCCGCAGGTGTATGGTCTCGGTTAGGGCCCCAGTTTCCACACGCTCCATTTACATAGCCAAGGTATCTATGCACTCTGTATGCACTCGCATCTCACTTTATAATTCAAATGATTCCCCACGTCCCCGGGGTGAATTTAAGGAAATGTGAGAAAGTATAACGGAATTTTTCGAATATATTCTAAGGATTTAGAGACCTTTGTCTAACTTCGCTTTGGACAATCTACGAGTACATTTAGATGTTATAAAGTCAGTGAATTCATCATAATCTTCATCAATAACATTTTCAATCCTCTGTAAGATAAAAGGGCTGTAGGTGTGAATGTGTGAATGGTAACGTATTGGCCAGTAGAAACTTTCTTTTTTGTATTTACTTTCTTTTTTACTTTCAAAAATGTACGATTGTATTTATAAGGTGTCGATTGTTATCTTTATGCCTTTATTAAATCCTCCATAAATGTTTCGCGTGACAATGTATTTTTAATTTTAGAAGTATTTACATTTTTACGTGTTAGGTTAGTTTAGTTTTTTTCTGTAATAGATGTTAAGTTTCAAATTTTATTCGGTAGCAAATTGTTATTTTTTTTTAATAAATTTTCTGTATAAAGGATTAATGATTGGATAGATACTGTGAATGTATTTTCTACGCTCAGTGTTTTCGCTTTAGAATATTCTGTATAAGGGATTAATAATTGGATAGATACCGTGAATTTATTTTCTGCGTTCTGTGTTTTCGCTTTAGAATCATAATAAACATCAATATTTATACAAAGAATTATTATTTACTAGCGGACCCTCGCTGTTACACCCGCGTACTTCACCTCCAAAAAGCGGATTTCAGCACCTTAAAAGATAGTTTGGTAGGTGCCCTAAAATTTCAAGCTAGTGAGTGTTATAATTTCTGAGATTTCGTGATGAGTCAGTTAGTGGGATTGTGCTATATAAATATATGATATTAAAAATTCCAAATCCTGAAAGGAGACAAAAGATGGAAGCCTCGAATTGTCGCTGAAGTCTGTTGATCTCGTTGATAGTTCGTGGCATCTCATCCGTGTGACATTTCGAGATTGCTGACACGGGCTGATAAGCGCACAATCAAGAATAATTAATTAATTGACTGCACATAGCACAGCCGCAGTGATTACTTTGCCACTATACATGCTTACTAATACTAAGAAACAATTGCCACGACCTAACTTGATGACTCCTGTGTGTAAAACGATTACAGGAGATACGGATACTTCGTAAGTTGGATGTGATCTAACTTCTAGATGTTAGTGTATAGATGCTGTCTGTCTGGATACACGCCATCTCAACACGATAAGAAATCTTATAATCAATTTTTTGTGTGTGATGCTACTGATAACTATTTAGTATTGTGTTCCAACAACACTAAATGTTTTTTATTATCTAGTTTGTAAATTGTATGGCTCTAAAAAGCCGTAAAATAAAAAAGAATTATTAAATAATTTTGTAATGACCACCACTCACCTGAATAAGATATGGCTGGTATTTGTATTGCTTGTATGTCAAAACTATAAAATGAGAGGAGAGACACGACGGCACCTGCATGTGTGGATTTTAATATACGTCAGAAGTCACAAGCTGGCTTCGATTTACTTGTTTCCCTTTGCCATAGAAAAAAAACGTGTGATTCACTAAAAACTGAAAATATGAAGTAGGCAAATCTAGACCTCGCAAATAATTTAAAACAAATTGTAACAACAACACAAAATAGATATGACAAAAAATTCACGTCCCTCGGACAGGTTAGTTAACCAAGAGGACTCAAAAGTAAATAAAAGATGTATGTGGCTTTTTAGAGGGCCTCGTAATGACCTCAAGGAGATTTTGAAACCTCATGTGCCACTTAAACTAAAAGAAAAATATTTGGTTTGTATACTTTACCTGACAAGACATTTAAGGAAGATTCATATAAATAAGAAATGGCGTCAGAACGAAGTTCATTTCGGCTTTTGGTAGACTTTTGCTTTAGTAGACTTATACTAGAGACAACACATAATGTCATAATTTACTTTTCACCGTATTAAGTTGACGTAGTTATTATGTAAAATTGCTGTTTCTACATAATAATTTTATGACAACTACACAGTTGAGTCAAGCTGTACTTTAGAGCCGCATCGCGAATTGTTGCGCAGGCAGACGGTACGCGATTTGGGGTAAGGCTGATCCATGTTCGGGGAGGATGGTTTTTTGTCCGGCTGTCGTGGATAATCGTCCTCCCCGTTCGGCGCGTGTCCTGCGCTTAAAGGAATTTCTTTCCAACAATACCTGACGTCTATCGTTATCGTTAAATCCAAAAAAAACTTTATCAGTTAGAGACCAACACCGTATCCAACAGTAAAAGGACAAGACATAGAAAACTGTGTGCTCTCCGATACGCGACTGGAGATTACTCCTTACCAACTAATACTACCCTGAATAGTTAGAGACGTAAGCGACTTGGAACGATAAAGCGTGTAATATTTCACATGATGATATTCATGTTTTCAATATGACGCATCTTAAATCGTATCTCGTAGGATAAGAATACTGGCGCTTAACACGATTTAACAGCATACCATCGTATAGCAAGACGCCGTGACCTTGGCTAGCGCAATCAATTAGACAGTTGACGTCATCGACACTAGCACAGCGCTAATGGACGCCGTGAATCATAACAGAGGTGTAACGATGTGTGCCCTCATAAATAACACATTTAACTGTACTTTCATGCCTAGTAGCTAGCAAGAGGTAATGATATTGCCGCATTGAAGCACAATCGGGCCTAAACTAACGATACTGGCTAAAAGTGACAGATATAATGTCAAGCTTCTAATGGTGTACGAGTTGAGTTTAGTCCATTGAGACGCAGAGGGAAGGAAGTTAATTTATCTACACGACTTCTATACAGATGTTTAAAGATGCCGGTAGCCACCAAAAGGTTCCCACTGTTCGTTTAACCCCTTATACTATATAGACACATCGCCCGATGGAGTGAGAGAGACATGTTACGCTCTCTCACTCGCTACTTTAGGAACATTATTATGACTCGCAACGTTACTATGACGTCATACTTTTTCATGCATGCAGTGTTAACGATGCAAGACGTTATAGCGGCAATAAATAAAACTAACACCTTATAGAGTTCGCAAGGTATCTGCGAGACCAGGGGGGTGTTGCAGATGTTTGTGGGGTTGATGGTGACTTACCATCACGTGACCTTTATGCAACAAAAAAAACTTTTTAACGATGTAAAGACGTTTATAAGCATCCATACTCTGTCATGTTAGGTAAAGCACTTTTAATCTCACTACTTCCTTATTTAGCTCAATTCCGCCACTGTTAAGTCTATTAGCCTCTCGGCGATACTCTATTCTCTCCGGTCTTGCGACAATGCTTCAGATGTCGTTATGAAATGCACATAAAAAATATTTAACTCTACGTAACCAAGATATTACACAATAACCTTAGCGATATGAATAAATTTCAATCCTATATTTTAGTTGTTCCAATGTGTTTTGAGTGGCACTATCGTTGCCACGCCGCATATTATTGTTATTAGTCAATTGAAAAAGGATCCTAAGACTGTAGGAAATGAAGGCGAATATAAAATTATTAGCTGTCTCTACAGACGTCCTGTCATAAACTGAATTTGATGTCGTTGTAGTGTCGTGTTCAAACATAAAAAATGGGTATGAAAAATAGATAGTAGACGATTCTCAGTCCCACTGAATATTATTAAAATTTGGTAAAAATAGATAAAGCCGTTTCGGAGTAGTAAGGTAACTATTATTGTGACACGAGAGTTTTACATGTAAGACATTATGTTAACAAATTTTACATTGATACCCGATTAAAAATTTGTACTTAATGCATGTCCCTTAAATTCTTTACGATTAAACTTGACTACCAATGACATTTACGGCGGAAATAAAAGTCAATGCGACACGAAACTTTTTATATCGGAAAGCACGACTGAACGGAACTGACTTATAGGAACACGCAATTTTATAAACTCGCTAAACATTCCTAACTTAGCCATAAAAAAGTCAAAGTAGACCTTCTTTTCATGCCGTTTACACTCAAGATGAATTGACTAACATTTGTAGGAAGTAGTGCAATGCTGCATTGCAGCCAAATTGCCGTGAAAGTAACACATTACTCCGCCGTAAAGTGATAGCTACGTTCTGTGTGGTATGTGAGGAGCCGGGGGCACATTAGAGGAGACCAAGAGCAGCGCATCTGCATGACTTTAACAGTCGTCAGAAGGCACCAATTGCTAGTTTGCCCTCATATACTATAAAAATTGTTTGTCGTTTAAAATTGTGCTACATGTAAATTGTTATCGGACGTACAGACTGACATCAATGTGTTATGTGTAATGCAATATTAGTAGCGGTGAATAATTGACACCTGGCGTGATACTCACCGATGATTTGCTAAGTGAAGCCTAAAATAGTAATGCAACAGTAGAGGGGTTATGGATAAATTTGGCTCAGACTCTATATTTTGCCGTCCGCCCGTTCAGCATAGCAAATTGCCTTCAAGTGCGCCTAAACTGGTCAAATTTAGATCTGATACCCGAGAATGATGACCTACTTGGTGATAATAAAAAAATAGAAAATTATATTTTCCCAACTAGTTAGAGTTAGTGCCGTGCTGCATTGCAGTCGCATTACGCTAGTGTACTGAGACGTACCACAGGCTTCCATGGCCAGTTAAAACCCAGTTTAAAAATGATAGCCTTGATAAAAACCGACGCACAAAAACATCCGCATAACAGTTGTGCAAATGCGTCGTCCTCCCCTCCTCCTCCTCCCCTCTAATGGACCGGTTAATGCACGAATACCTCCGTCACCATTTCCTAAAAAGTAAATTCTCAACTTCAACAGGTGACGTCACTTAGATGACATACTGTCATTTGAAAATTTTCTGCTCACGTTTGTATAGATCAATTTATTCATCCTCATCATGTCTGAAGGAGTAGGAGGCAAATGACGGTTTCCTCTAACATGACGTCATTGTACTGATGAGCCATTCGACTTACGTTCAAAATTCTGCATATCAATTTGGTAAGACATGACACGATATATATTCGCAAGTTTTTTTTTATATTCAGCTCATTTAAAACAAGGTAACTTCACAAGGTTTTAAATCACTTAAATTTGACTTAAAGACGTAAGTAAGCTGTGTAACAAATGAGATGACTACCGTCGCCCACAGACATCTACAATACTGAAAGTTATTCGTAACGAAGTCATAAGGCAGAGAACTAAAGTTTCCGATATCATGTGAAGAATAAGCTTACTGAAGTGGCAATGGGCTGGTCACACACTCAGAAGATTAGATGATAGATGGGCCACTAAGGTTCTGGAGTGGAGGCCTCGTTTAGGAAAACGAAGCGTTGGTCGACCGTTCACCAGGTAGGAAGACGATCCCCGTGCAGTAGGCCGTCGGCGATGGATGTGAGGAGCAGAAGATCGGCCGTCTTGGCGTTCATTGAATGAGGCCTATGTCCAGCTGTGGGCCGATAAGGGCTGATAATGATGACGATGAAACTACATCCAACACTCCTCCCATTTCTTCTGTAAATCCTATTTTATACAAACTTTACACAAACCTACCGAGGAGTGCAAGTCAATGCGCTCGTGGGTCGTATGATGTTGGCTCGTCTTTGTCAGTCATTCTGATTCCGCTAGTAGATACTCACCGCCATACCTTTCACGTTCTATGAAAGTTGAAAAATATGATTACAAATCCTAAAAATATATTACTTTCACCGTGTCAGATCAGGAGGAATAATCGAAAACTCCATTGAAAAAAAATGCTAAAAGGTGTAAAGAATTTGCTCAAATGCAGCACAAACTGCTACAATTTCGAAATGCTGATGCTGGCATAAACTAAACAGAAATATGAAAATGAAACAATTGTTACGTTTACGTCATTCATAAAGTAAGTCCATTAACGTAGGCAGCGGTGGCGCCGTCTTTGCGTATCTCGGCAGGGCTTGTTTTTGATATGAAAAACGTTTTCCGAGGAAGAAATAATAGAATGTCAGTTGGAAGTTGGCGTAGCAGGTAATGTGTGTTTTTCACGTGAACTCATTATTTGTAGCTATAGTAGACTGAGGCCGAATGTTATGTGTGTGCGACAAAACGAGCATCTTCATGTCTATAAATTTTGGATAAGCATTTTAAGATTGAAGAATTGCTTCTTTTAGTATTACCTGGCAATTGGGCCCGGCTTTGCCATTAAATATCAGGAGCTGGAGTGTTAGTAAATTATAAATCAGAACCTTCCCCTGAAGTACGATAGAGATCCAGGGGTGAAAACAGCATGAAATTCCATTAGGTAGATTTTGAGAAAATCGATCACAGAGATGGATAACTTTTCTGGACTGTAATGTGTTATAAATATTGATATTAATATAATAAAGCCCAGGAGGCTATTCCGTTCGTGTTTGTTTCAATAAGGGCTGCTAATCTTTGGAACTAGAAGTTGGATTTGAGAAGATATTTTTGGATATAATAATAAATTAATAAGGCTATGTAAAAGGAGTATCCGAGTAAAAGGACGGAAGTTACGCGAGTAAAACTCAGGCCGCGGGTTTAACAGTATTTTGCAAATTTGACGATATTTGTTCAATTTATAAAGCTTACGAAGCGTCAAGCTGTAAAAGAATATTTGGACGGCCAAATAACAATGGGCATCACATGGATATGAACCAACAAACTAAACATAAAAACTATTCAGGCCTCGCGTTGAATTAACTTTATATATAATATTGTTGTGTCTCTTTAACGGATTTTATCGCGTATTGTATACAGTTTGTACAGGACAGCACAAGGATTTTTGGTATATTTTGGTTCATGACGGTGATTCTGTCTCATTCCACAAGAAAATCTAAAGAAACGCGATAAAATCCGTTAAGGAGACACAATAATAAATATACGAAAACAATAACTTAACATATGTTACATTGAGATGACTCAAATCGAGGCACCATTGGGAAGTTTGTAGCTTTAAAATATTGTACACGAACAGTGGCTCCTCCACTGTTTAACGGACCCCACTGTAAATCGGAGATTAACGACAGTATCGATGTGGTTTTTTTACAGCAGAAGGGGGCAAACGAAAAAAACGAAGCCTTTTAACGACTACAGACGCATGATTGTTACGTGGATGCGTTGCCCTCCTATCATCCCCCATTGGGCCACCGGCTACTCACAAACCGTACAAACGTCACAGCGACACTGTCACTTTACTCCCTTATCAAGTGAGGACAGGTACTTCCTCGGTCGTGCCGGCCCAATTCCGTTACATAGGAGAATGTAGTGTCATGCACCATGCATGGCACTACCTCTTCCTAAAAAAATCAAAATATTATGTGCCCGTACGATTTATGCGATGCAAGCCATCATGTGGGATTTGTCCCCTCGTAGAAGAAAAAAAAATTGGAACTCTGTTACTATAGATCTCGCATATATTTTTTCCTTGTACTATTATAAGGAGGCAAACGCGCAGTCGCAAAGAGCCTTTTAAATGACTGCCGACGTTCGCATGCATCCGCGTAGAGGTTATGGAAATGCGTTGCCGTTCTCTCTCCTTTCCCCTCCACGAGCCACTGTAAACTCACACTTGTGACTGAAAGGTCGTGCCGGACTCATTCGGCTGCAGGGCAGCATGGCACTACCGCTTCATTAACGCACATGCAACAGTAGAAGTCGGATGGTGTAGGTCTCAAGCCAGCCTCGGGCAGAAGGAACCTTAAGCTATTTCCAACTGCATTGAAACAACATGATGGCATTAGTAAGTACTGTCACAAGGCTAATGAGTCTTTGTAAAGTCAACATGTGACCGCGCCTATTAGGAGACAATGTAGAGCAGATGACGCCCAAACAAATCACAATATCTGGCATACGGTATGAATATTTAGAGCGGGAGAACATAACGTGCGTTTCTCTGCACACAGTTGTAGGACATCGAAAATAGATTGTGCGAATGGGGTTACACGCACCTGTTATTTAGCTTACGGATTCTGTGGGAGGGGGCAAAGGGGAAGGGTTGAAGATTCATTAATAATGGCCTGCAATGAGACGCTCTTATTTACTAGCTTCGAAGTCACACCGCCGGCAAACTGGCTCGCCTTCGAATCCCATGTCAATGTATAATTGGATTTTAATACGGAGATAACAAATAGACGTCGTTTTACGTTCAGTGTTGGTTTTCAGTGTTAAACATTTCAGTTTTGTGTATACCTCAAAGTATCATTGCAAATAGAAGATCGAAAAAACAAAAATATATTTATGGTCGCCCGGCTTACTGCGATGGAATCAACGTCGACCATAGCGCCCGTAAAACACTAACTCCTTTTGCGGGATTGTATAAATAAGCTTGTCGCATTTTAAATGGAAATACTAATCCTCTAATCACGTTCCGATTCACACGTTCATCATATTTGGGCGGCTTTCAATGGGCTTTAATAACATTTGGACACGATCGAATTGATTGGATATTTTCAGTAGAAGGTAATCATTCCGTAGACGGGGAAGTCTGACACTGTTGTAAAGTAAATCGGATCTATTGTTGTCGCAGTCGTGCTGCTGCTTCCACAATAGCAGACAAAAAACTTAGTTGACTAAAATAAATTAAAAATTGGACGTATTCTCTTGAATTTGATCGTAAAAACGCGACAGATAAAAACGCTTGGAATGCTTTATATATTTAATACAAGTCATTATGTAATACGTTCCTGAAACCTTTTTAAGGTGTTTGCTGGGTTCTGGTATTACGTACAAAACTAGGTTTTTACTAGGCGCTCTGACCTGATCATTGCAAGGAGCTCCATCATTACAAGTAGTTTTCAACTTAGTATTACGTGGTAGTAATCATCGTTGAAGATCATAGAAATAACAGCAATGAAGCTAATAATTTTGTTTTGTTATATATGACAATAGGGTGCTATTTAATTACGTAATATAAATGAAATCCTTTATGTTTCTTTACACTTTTCTTTAATTTATTTTTTTACTGTATAATATTGGACCAAAAGGTTTCAGACCTCTAACAAAATATAAATAGCCCGAATTATTAGAACACAGAATCGGGTATTAAATGTAAAACGCGATGATTTGCGATAATAAACAGATCTATTGTGCCTCGAACGATTTCATTATTATGATTCACTGCTTTTTACAATACACCGGGTACGTATGTTCTTTTTCAGCTGTTATTATTATCTTGATATCATTTTAAATATAATTCTAGAGTATGAGAATTGTTTCATAGGTATCCTAAGGATTCAGTATTCTTTTTGCGGAGGACAAGTTTGCTATACTATTTAAATTTAGTACAGTTTATATTGTACAGAGGGAAATATAGTTTCATGTACCCACGTAAAATTGTATATCTCTAGCAAACACAGTTGAGTCTTTAGACTTGGACCATGTAGTTAATTGGCAGATAAACTTTGCTACAGAGCTTACAACATGGATGTTACGAAAATGGATCAAATAAACAGCAGCAATGTGTAACAAATGTGTACATGAATATAGCCACGAGATGAGGTAAGCGACCTTAGAGCCACTTAGCACAACGTGCTCAATACTCGCTGCGCTTTTTATTGCCTAAATTGTAATTTGTGTAACACTAGTTCTATAACCACACTTGATATTATTACATGCACAGTGTGTACATTCTGAAACGTGTGTAATAAATTGTTTGAAGAAGTAGCATTTTATTTGGCACCTTAAGATTTCCGAATAATAGCATATTTAATTCAACACCAGAGCTGGAACGTCCTAAAACTACTTTTGTATATGACGATATAACGTTAACGTTTTTTTATGATATTTCAGACAATCTAAGAGTATTTACTAACATAATTGGTCTGCTATCATTTATTTTCTTATATTAATTGTACTCATATACTAAAAACATGAGCTTTACTACACTCTTGCATCGCATACGAAAATTCCTCACGATATAACTAAAGAAACAGTCACATTGTATAACAGTATTTCATAACACTGAAACTGGTGCTGAATTGTGCCATAATGTTCAATATTAGCTAAAAATAAATATCAATAGATGACAATACGAGCCTTTCATTTCCGTGCTCACGTCACCGGGCCGGAACCCAATTCAGTACGTGGATCATCCGTGGAGGAGCATTCGCAGCGCAGGCCGTACGGCGGAAGTCTGTTCCACTGATATCGTACCCGGCGGCTGGCTGTGTTTTGTTGTGACATTACTTTGTCAATTATATTACACAATGTAGAACACAGAACTGTAGCATATATAATCATTCGCAGCGCAGGCCGTACGGCGGAAGTCTGTTCCACTGATATCGTACCCGGCGGCTGGCTGTGTTTTGTTGTGACATTACTTTGTCAATTATATTACACAATGTGGAACACAGAACTGTAGCATATATAATCATTATAAGGGAGGTCTATGTCCACGAGTGGACGTTGTCCTGCTGATGATATGATGATGACGATGGTGATAATCATTGTAAGGTGTTTCCTTTAGAAACGGTTTAATGTGTGAAAATGAAAAAAATGTGAAGTAAAGTTACTTGGAAGTTAAGTTACGGGTAGCTTATCTTTGTATCGAGTAGCTTGTTAGCAGTATAAGCTAATTGTTACTTAACCTTTTCTCTTTGTGTTGGATTGTCATTGAAAACTTATACATTAAAAAGTTCATAGTGAGAGATAGTCTGCTTGAAATAGCAACCATCCTCTAATATTGTTAAACCCTGAAAAATTTATGGCAGAACAGATGAAGATCAAGTAGTGTTCTAGAATCAGACATTTGAGTAGACGATGCAGGTTAGGTTAAAACTTGACAGAAAATCGGCTGCCTTGGCGTTCATTAATACGTCCAATAGAGTCTCAGGACAATGATGATGGAGTGAGTAAGAGTGTGAACAAGAAGTAGTAAAAGCTAGGACGTCAATCCTGAATTCAGTTCACGGTAATTGAAGCCAGTTGTCGGATTAGCGTGTGACGTATTCCGACATGACTTTTAAATAACAAACGATCTCAACTCGAGTGTATCATTGAGCGTTCTTCGTTACAACAGTAGGCCTGTGAAACTAAATACGATTACGAAACGTTCTGAAGTAGATGAAGCGGGTTAATTAACGTTTATGCAGAGTCATCAAACGGGTACGGATACGCGGTTCTGCCGATCGGGCCCAGGAGCGCGACTCCGCTCCACCGCTTTTAATTAAACGCAAGAACAGTCGTGTGAGAGATCCGCGCACATTACGTCAAACATTCGCTACCTAATTATAATCACCTGCTGAAACGTTTCGATACAGGCGCAATTAAACCTCAATCGAATTAAATATTGAGGTGATACGGCGTTAAGTGATTCTGCCTGTACAATTTATGATGTACAGTTATCACTGTACCCTGATATTGTTTTGTTAATCTTAAATTTTGGTATTCATTTACTGTTGTCATCATTGGGCGCCTCCATGTCTTAAATATATAGGCATCTCTGTGTGAACTTAGTTTTGTATTATTTTTAAATGTAGAGCTCACAATCCTCCGCCTGAAGACGTCTACTGCTGGACATAGCTCTTCCCCAAAGATCACCATATGTTACTACGACAAGCAGCTTGTACCCAACAGCTTCCACCTGATAATGTTGGAACATTATTTCATTTTAATACCCAGAATGATACAGTGGCTTGGTTGAAAACGCTTTATAATGGTATAAAAGCGTTGAATTTTATTGAAGTGTGTCGGCCTAACTGCCCAATGTGGAAAAAGAGTAACAAATAAATCACAAATGACGCCTTCGTGCTCCTAGCTTGCCGAGCCAATTACAACGATGCGCTTGAAGGAAGCCAGAGTTTCTAAATTCTCGGTATATTTAATTTACCCCGATTGTACAGATGTGGCTTAAAGTGTGGTGGAGGTGTTCTGCGAGTGTTTCTATCCCTTTCACCGTTCGCACTTAGCAACAATATTACTTTTTTTTTAAATTCTCTTTGTATGTGGAATGGTTGCTACTGAAAAGTGAACTGGTTGCGTAATATATTTATATATCCATTGGCGACACGGTGGTTTTACAACACTTTTATTTTGCGTGGTCTTTAATACAATAAAATTATGGACACGCTTCATATGTGCATGTATCCAATGTCTGCGGGAAAGTGTCCACAGTAAAACAGAGAGTCGATGTCGGGGCCATTTTGTTGTCAATATAAGTCGAAATGTTTATTTTTGGTTCGTTTTTTTTAGTTCCTGTGTCCAAAGCTTTTAAGAAAACTGTTGCTAAGAATCTCCTGTTCGTCTGTCTGTAAATATTCATTAAAATAATCAATATTTTTATAATGCTGTTAGTGTTGTGAAGTGTTCATGTGAAAAACATTTATGCTAAATAGTAACTGATAACTTTATGGAATATTTAAACGATAGTTACAACATACACGTCTTTTTAAACTTTTATTTATTCCGTGAAACGGCACGGCGACCATCGGTTCCCAATTACTGACGGCAAATATTCTACCTGTGTCCTTGCATAAAAACTGTGAAATTAACGATACTGTGGACTTGTATAGGAATTGAGTGAATATATTGAAGGAAAATGGTACAAAAGTAGATAAAAGAAGTAGCGAGTTGGATTAAGTAGACAAGAACATGTACACAAGTAGAATATATTAAATGTAGGTATTTTACTTAGTGTCATGGTGGTTGGCGTCGAAATAAACTAACATAAAAACGCTAAACAGATCTGCCAAAATAGCAAAACACATCATAGATAACACATATTTTGCTAATAAACAACATATCTTCACACCAGCTCCCTAACGGTTAGGCAGAGAGAACGGAATGCCCTTCATCACGATCCTTATATAAATGTCTTGCCTCCTCCACATTTGTTACTCTCTTCATACAGATACTGTGATTGCGAATGCTCTTGACACCACCTTCGAACAGTATCCGATCAATCTAATCATGGTATGGCAGTCTTGATCTTTCTCGGTATCTACATAGCATAAACATATTATTATATAATTTGCTTATTAAGCATATTATTATTGTATTGCATATTAAGCATAATATTATTATTGTATTGCATATATTATTATTGCATATTAAGCTTACCACGAAAAAAGATTTCCTGAAGATGGACTCTGCATCCTAAATGGATTATTTATTTGTTTAGATGTAGTAAAATTTACAACTAACACAGAGTATCTACACGCTGTTTATGATGATGTCACATGTAGATGCTCAAACGATTTTAATGAACGGTACAGGAAGTTGAACGCGTGCTCAGTTAATCGGTGAGAAGATCGACTGTGTGGGTGCCCCTCTTGGTTTTTTTCTTTTTTTATTGGCCAACAATCGGTTACTCGATTTGGTATTAATGACAAGGTTTCTGTCAATGTAATAGAGAAGACTAATCGGTACTATAGGTAACTGTAGTGCCTCTACGTATGTAGCATTCATTGTCGATGCTGAAAGGCTCTACCATAACAATATTCCAGCCCTAAAGACAATTTCGAATGACGGCAAAGGCGTCTAACGTCTGTCTACATTTACTAGACAATAAGACAAATCTAATCGATTCCCGAGAAGCATAAACCAAATGTTATGTAGGAGGATAATGATGATACAAGTTGTAATAGAGCTTATAAATATCTGTATATTCCTCAGCCCGTTGTAGGAATCTGTGGTAAGAGGGTAATTGATTTAAATGAATATTTGAAAACAATCAGCACTAACCTAAACATTGGCGAGAACTGACAATATGCATTTCAGGCATCAGACAGCGGAAAATGTATTTACGTTTATTATATCATCAATAATCCAGAAATATTTTTCAATCTGTTTGTTCTATATATAAATTATAGGTGTAAAGAATTATAGGTTTAAAACCAACAAACCGGTAGTTGTCGGTGAGTAAGGGAGACTCTCCCTTACTCACCGACACATTCTCTCATTTTCGGTCTACGACAAACATACGTTTTTAATTGCAAACATAAGTGTTACTCTTACATAATAGAAACACCAATCCAGCATAAGTCTGTTATTCAATATTTAAATCTAGATATATATATTTTGAAAAAAGAAAAAATACACTTCACTAATATATATATTTATATGATAAAACAAACGACCAATTATCGCTATATGTAGCGTATGCCGTTGACACCGCTCCCGCTAATGTGTAGCAGGCGGGCCCAATCCACAGCTCTACCCACATTTTAAACACTAAATAATTGGCATCAAATGAAATATTTTATAATTAAGACTTGGCTCCAAAATCGTGTTGTTTTATGTGTACCAGCATGCTATAGAATTGCAGCGATTGGCCGGCGTCGATGTGTGTTAGCGTGAAATGGAATTTGTTAATGTGCGAGTGGTTGTTTTGCGTGGGACGGAACAGTGCATTTTTTGCGGATATAAGACGAACGGCGAGGCGGGGGTCGTCGAACTTTTTCGCTCGTCTCGAGGACATCGAAACACTCAGCGGAGCGCATCTTTCACCGCAGTTACAATTATATGAATTTTTTATTACATCAAAAATAATATAGACTTAACTAACTACGTAATACGTGTAACATGACCGGTTAACAATCTATCCTGTGATCGCAGTAGATAATTAGTGGAAATAATAGAGGCAATAAACGTGTAAACTAGAAATGTTCTTAAAAAATACAATTAGAGAATATAATTAGCTCTACGTTAGTGTACGCTTGGTGAACAACTAAGTTAAACAACCAAACGCGGCACATCTGTCGATATCATTGCCCTCTTTTTGGTACAGCAAAGTAACGTTCAAACACGCAGACCAGTTATGTGCTGCATTTTACACGATTTTCACACACTGATGTTTTCAATTGGCTTCATTAATTCTTTGATTGCTCAAATTAAAATCGCGATAGTTTTTTTTATGCAGCGGTGGCTGGCGGATACTTACCAACTAGTATATCGTTGATGTAACAAATAAACAACTGCTCGTTATGGAGAATGTACCTAATAGGTACCTGTCAAAGTCAATTTTTTTTTAGCTTGCGATCCACCCCGGCGTCGCCCGTGAGTAACGCATTATACATCAATTATCTTAACAAATTATGATATAACTAAAACCTTCTTTGGGAACCGGTCTATCCATTGGTGAAAACCGCAAGAAAATAAGTCTTGCAGATTTCGAGACAATCTATCAAATGCTGATGAAAAAATACAAACTGCTTTTGGCGACTTTGCTTCATAATAAGTTTATATAGAGGAAGTAGGTACCTCTTTTTCCTTTACAGCTCAACTTGGTATTTCTTACTTTGCGTTGCTATACTTTAAATATTCATTCCAGCCATAGGAGGCTGGAATTATTATTTATATTATTTTATTGGCTGGAAACGATCCTTGTGTGAAACTGTCCAGTTCTAAGGACCCACTAGTGTGTGATGAGACATATAATAAAGATTTTATTACGTAAAAAATATATTTTGGAACCCCTACTTTTTGTTATGTGTTCCTTTATGATAAGATATTATTCTGACGACGAGTAGAAAGATCATACATAAGTCGCGACATACGCACAATTCTTAGTTGTATCAAAGTCATACATAAAAACTATTATAGCATTCATATAAGTCGATTGAGGACGTGATCTGACATGGATGAAGAATATCACAGAATGAATGTACTTACTTTATTTTAGACTTAACGAAATAACGAAACGATTTGTATGCCTCGCGTATTAGTTTTCTATTACTATTAATTTTGTAGTATAAGAGAGCAAATCATTATTCGGATCCCTTTACGACTACCGACGCCCATAGACATCTGCATTATTGTTGTCACACAGATGCTATTTACCTTTTTTCCTCGAATGGGCCACTGGCTCCTCATAATCCACACGATTTTCTTCTTGCTGCTTTACTATTTTCAGTAGGTCTCGAGGAATCCTAAAATTGTATAAAATTGTTCGTGTAAGTTGATAGTAGTTAAGTGTATGTTTTGTTTCAAATATACTGTCGAGACATACCGGCACACTTTAGATATGATAAACGACACAGAGCAAGTAAGTGCATGTCACTATGCCTAACAACTAGGAACTGCGTAAGATATATATATATATATTAGTTGAACATAAAGGTGTGTTAAAAAAATGGTGGGACCTCAGCTAAAGGCGGTGACGTCATTTAACACCCTGACCTTGTTAGTGGTTGAGCAATATAACCTACAATTACAAAAAAACATACATTCAAGTAACTAACGCATCGTTATTTCACTAATAAAGACAATAATACATATCAATATCATATTAACATAGTATACAGACATTAAAAAGTATGTAATTAGGTAACGACAAAATAAGTACCTACACAGTGAACATAAAGAGGCCAGGACAAAGAAATACAGGAGCCCGCTACATGTTACTGCACTAATTTTTATCTTTCACCAGCCCAAATTCTGTTGAAGTAACAATAGAGTTATTTTATATTGCATCTTAAAGCTAAACTTATTATATGAACATGAAGTGCGTAAGGGCAGGGTGGCAGGTTATTCCAGCACTTCTTTGCAGCGTACTTAAAAATCCCACGAAATGTGTGTGTGTGTGTGTGTGTGTTTGTGTGTGCGGTGTGCGGGCAAGTAGAGAGCGTACTGGGGACCTCTGGTGCAGTGTGTGGTGTTCACATCTCTCGTTTATTCGAAGCTTATCACATAGATATATGGGAACACCATGTTTAATTATCCCAGATAACAATGTGGACAGCAAAGCACTGTGTTTTACTACATTTGTTCGCCCTGTTATATTTATTTCGTAACATCTTTCTCTTCAAAGAAAAGAAAATGTTATGTAGAGCTAAATTTTGTGCAAAACTTTGAATTAAAAACAGTATAAAAAAAATTGCACCATTGTTACCTGTGCCTACTTCATTATACGTTATGTTAAAGATCAATTAGGTACTCTTTATATAGATGTAAGAAAAGATGTCCCGTTTACTACTTAAATTAAATAATATTGGCTTTACTGATGGTTTAATAAACTCCGGCGATCGGTCCACAACAAGCATAACTCCATCAGTTTGTAGTGGGCATGTGTAGTCAAATATGTATCCTTTCTTTCTCATACTAGAAAGGAAGTATGAAGGGTCTTGGTTAATAATATTTTGCTCTAACTTTGTTAACAACAGCACACCTTCACGCCAGTTCTCTAGTGGGGTAGGGAGAGGCCTAGCTTTATTAATTATTTTAAAACTATTATACACAAAAGATAAAAACCATCAGATAACCACTAAGTATATAAATAAGCTTTAAGATGTCACGCTCCGGAGAGCGGAACACAAAGGCGCGCCTGGAGCCGCCTCCATGTATCTTCGTGACTTGTCCGGCTTGTGCCACAGCGTTGCCGACGATACTCTTACAATCATTTCCAATTTATAACACTTTAAATACACCGAACATTTTGGCCGTCGTATTTTTGTAGCGCGATTCGAACTTTGTGGTCGCAGCCAATACGCCTCAACTTATGTAATACCCCTTTCCATCCTGTCTTATTTCTCGACGTCTTCGTTTTCTATTCTGTTTGTGTGGGCTCTACTGCACATTACGATTTTCCTTATACTTTACGTGGGAGGGCTGGCAAAACTACTTTATATCAAGTTTTAGACATTCAACTGAAATGGAATATACCTTGCAGATAATATTCTGTTATTTTTGACGCATACTCAGCGGTGGTAAACAATGAATCTTAGCGAATCATAAAAATGTTTACATGAATCTTAGTGAATCATAAAAATGTAACGGGATATCTTTTGGCTGCATTTGATATTCAACAAAAAAGGAATTGCACTTACAATCATGGCAGTTGAGTTTATGCAGGCCTTCATCCTAGGATTTTTTGGTATGTGAAAGTGTAATTTATTTGGCAATTAATCCCAAACCAACTCATCCTGTGTCAAGTACTGGCTTACTTCGGTTTCGCGTGGTTGGAAAAGTCCATCTCATTGCTACTGAAGATACTGAACTGGATAGGATTAATCTGAAGAATATAATACTGATGCAATGTCAGAATGACTTCAATATCTTTTCAAGTACTTAGATGATATACATCGTTTTTAAAATTATGTAAAACCAACTGAAGAAAACGATGCCAAATATGTAAAATTCTAATTTCAGTACAATAAGTAAAGAGATTGAGTGCCAATTTTCTATCCAGTGCATATTGCAAAGCGGTTGTTGCTTGTCCTCGGACGGGTCACGCGCCAAACATAAACTTGTTTTACAGTGCACTTTCACCGAGCTTCGAATGCGCCCGCGCTCGCCCGGGGGCGCCGATCTCACAAATTCACTGTCTCTTTCCTGCACTGGCCCCTAGTGTCCTTTACAAGAATGCCTTCGTCTGACTCATTGGTGAACACTTAAATGAAACAGGAAACATTTTCAACCTTTACAGCTCTACACTACGTCAAAATGGCATAATTATTATTTTATTTACTTTGACTACGATATTTATGCTTAATTATTTCATGACTTGCAGTTATAATTTAGCATGATCAAAATATTCCGTCGACGGGAATATGTTTTAAAGTTTATGTCCCTCTACATTATTGCGTCATGTGTTCACTAGAGTCGTTATAATAGTACCTTATGGCATTGTACACATTGACCGGCTAAAACTTGACAATCAACGGAGCGGCGGAAGTGTGGCAGTGGCGAAAAGCACGAGGAGAAAGGAAGCGGTGCGCCGCGCGGCGTGATAAGGCAGCCAGCCGGCTGGCGTCAGGCGAGGGACGCGCGGGGGACGCGGGCGGGGTGCGGGGTGCGCGCGCACCGACACCCCGCGCCGCGCCACTCGCCTCCCGTCAGTCGCCCGCCGACTCCGCTTGTGCTTGTGTGACTCGCGCCGCTCTGTGCACCGCACTCGTGCTCCGAACACGACGCGTGCCGCCCCACCGTGGCCGCGAACGCGACCTCTACGCTACCGGCGAATCGTTTCTCCCAATTTACGTGCGACTTGCTATGATTTGACTCTTGGACGTTTGCGCTCCCTTACCCGGCTTGTTTATCCCTCATCATGTAAGTGTTGCTCATTATATTATAAACCTCGAATTCGGAACTCGCGTCAAAGTGTGCATCGTGAAAGTTTGTGACAAGTTGTGTAATTTATTTTCCGTGGAATGTATTGCCGTGCGCTCCTGTATTCAAGTGTTTTAGTGAATTCCGTTGAGTTAAGGCGATTTCCGAAATTCGATGGAAAGTTCTGTAGAGCTGAAGCGATTGGCGTTGGTAAAGTGTCAGGGCGTGCTGACGGTACCGGCCGCACCAGCGCCGCGTGCACGCCGCCCCCGCATGAAAGTTTCGCATATTAGGTGATCATGCTCGATGCAGTGCAGGGCACGTAGAACGTGCTTTTTGCACGAAAGCTCTAAAGTCAAAGCTTATATATCATATCATTGTACGTAAAATTCGCAAAATTGAAGTTATAATAACTAACACAGTAAAATAACTAATACGCTGTATCCTTTGTCGTAATTGTGATTATTAAAAAACATATGTATTTGATTTGGTAAAAAAAATACATCTATCAATAAATCACTTAATTGAATAGAGTCTATTGAAACCAAATTTAATACACATATTATTTATCTGAAGTGTTAGAAATCTTTTTATAATCTTATCGCTGTCCATTGATAAAAAATAGCGTTTTTGTGTGTGCTAGTGTTTTAGAAGTAACAATCAAATCTCGCAGTAAACGAGTGACATACAAAAGTACAGAGTAGATCTAATATTCCAAAAAAAAAATACAATGTAAACCTTATCATGATATTACACGTACAAAAATAAGGAAAAAAATAATTTCTTGCTGACTAAATCCAATCTGATGACTTCACCTAAACGGTAATAAAATCGCATTAAACATTGCAGCATATCTCAAGTAAGTAACACCCACATCTTAAACAGGATCAACCGCAACAGGACAAATAAAAAGCTCCATAAGAATAATGGATTTTAAAGTGAACATTATGATATATCAAAGTAAATTACGTGAATAAAGCAATTACAAAGCAGCTCGGTTAATTTATAAGGGCTGCGTGTGCTGAAGCCGGGCCTGGTATATTGCATCGGCTTGGCTTTACAATGATTTGTTTGCAATGTTTCATCCGCGAGGGTAACAGCTGGCACTACCTGCTCCGACAATGAAACGTAAGTCAACAGAGCCGGGCTGCCGAGCCCGTCTACATTATTATTGTTCTATTCGACAGATTACATAGAAACACGCCTGTGAGAGTTAGACATTTCAATTAGTCCAACTTAAATAGAACTGTCGAACGACTCTATGTAGAGATCTGCGAAAACACGTCTTAAATTTAAAAATGAACTAAGTCTTAAAAATGGAAGAAATTGTTCGCGTCCCAGTTGTTTCATATATTTATGCGAATATCGTTTTAATGTTTTATAACATCCAAAAAAACTGTGTCTATGGATTTATAAAGTACAAAACGTTACAGAATAACATATGTGCGAAATGCAGTCAGACCGTAAAATAACCGTTTCTATAGTATTATATTTAACGTACACATAAATAATTTCAAATATATAAGGTAAATCGTGTCAGATAATTACATTAATACGTTATCATTACGTACATATACATTCTCGACTTGACTTCTGATAGATGTAAAGTAAAGGTCTAAAGTTATATTAATAGCCCACTATGGGCACCGGGTTCTTAAACCTATTATGAGTGACGTTTGAAGCACGCCATAATTTTTAAATCAGCACCATATTGTACCAAAATGCAATAAAATTAAATATCCACTAAATAGCGCTATCATAGGTTTGTTATCTTATCAGCAAAAATTAAACGGACGTGACACGCAGTCCAGGCCGCAGATTACAAGCGAAATTCATCATTGATAACTGATAACACTGCTAATAAAAAACGTTCAACTTACACTGTTCTAGAAAAAATAACTGCACCTTTACACACCTAGTTTAGCTATAAAACGCTGCAAAACTTGTATTGTGTGATTGAACGTATACTTAATACGTTAAATCGTACAATATAATATAATAATTTTATAGCGAACCCTGTATAAAAAACGCTTGTTGTTTACTGTAGGAAAAAATAGATTGCCCACCATTATTAGAATTATTTTGTATACACAACAATAAATGTAACTAACCACACGTGTTTTCAGCGTTCTCGGTATTAACGGGGAATATTATCCTTATTTAATCTGTGCTGTTTAGCAGGAAATACACAACCACATAATACGCGAGTTCAGTAAAGCGAAATATATCACAAGTAGATAAATAGGGTTGTGTTACAATTACACGAAGTACGCCAAGGTAAAGCACAATTAATTTCTTTTTTACTGTAATAGATGACTCGTGCGAAATTGTATGATATTAATGTGGAATCTGTGTAAAATAATAATAGGCATATGTAATATTTTTTGAAAGTGTAAAAAATACGGACATACATAAAACAGTAAAATAACAATGAAACTACTTAAAACTACAACGTTGTACCCGTGGCCATGGTTGCTGTATAGCTTTTGTAACGTCGCGTTGGTTAAATAATTAAATAAACAGCGATCAATTCCGTAAAAGGTATATTTATTGTAACCAGTAACATTCGCGTAAACTTAAGGTTAAAAGACAAATCCCTAAAATCATTGTAAAATAAAATATAATCATTCCGAAAGTGCTTCTATATTGTCATTTGTCTGGCAACTGGAATTGGTAGAGGGAAACATTATTTTCCTGTCTTATCTTCGCCAGCTTTTTTATATTTTTTATGGTGTTATATTAAAATTAGAAATAAAACAATAGTATGACACAATTTGAAGGTGAAATGTATAGAATATTGATTATGTAGGTGTTTAATACTAACTGATAATATTCATAATATATGTGGACTTATCACACCATGGTATAGAGGTTATATACTCAACCACATGAACATTAAATCACCACAGTAAAGCGATGTGACATTTGCACTTTTTTAACTACATTCAAATTATGTTTGTCATTTACATAAATAAGATTTTGATGAATTTTACATTTTTATAATGTTACTTATCCGGATACCTTCAGCTATATCCCATTGTCTTTTTATTATATATTAATATTTAGTTAAAACGTATACAACAAATTTGAAATATAAAATAAAATCAATTAAAAATTTCGTATCTAATTTTTTTTAAATGCTATGTAATTTTCTCACACAGTGGTGTACTCAACCATTATATATGTATAAAGATCTATGTTTATTTATTTGTCATTCATTTAACCGGAAATAGTAGAAGATAGAGCACTGTTGTATTTAGCATCTTTGTTCAGAATTCTCTTAAAAATATTTTAGACACAAAAATATCAATAGGAAATTACTTTTATTTATATTACAAAATATTTTCGTATTAATGCTAACGAACATGTAATTCAATATGCTAGAAATTTCACAGAGGTGGAAAATCAAACTAATACGTTATTGTATAATTTAGAACAAAGGTAGGCTCTTTGTGTAAACTTGTGTAGGTGTATTGAGTACGTTTCTAAAATTACAAATTAAATTGTCTGGAGTGCAATAATCTTTTAAACAGTACCTAAGATTTCTTCAGCAATAACTTCGTTTAAAAATATCTAAAATTGAAAACAACAGTTTATTATTCTAAAACAATGTCATAATTACGTTTAACTTTGTATAATAAAAAGTTCACTTAAATTGTGGAAAACGATATTACGTTCAAATGTAAGTAGCGCATGAAATTGTTATAGTATTAAAATTTATTCTATACTGCAATTATTAGTTAATATAAGCCATCATATTCATGAATTTTATACGACATCGGGCCATACAATGATAAGACATTGTCATAGCAAATCTAACCTAACCTAACAGTAGTTTGAAGCCCGCCTGCTTAAAATAAATTTTAACAAACCCGTTGTCACTGGAGTTATCGAGACGTATCTAACGACACCACGTACCTACGTGATGATTAAAAATCCGCCAAGCCGTTCTTACTGTACCAACGAACATAGAAATCTACACACACATATACTCCCGAAATACGTCTTCTGACACGGTCGGGACAGAAAACACTAGTTTCAATAATAGTAACGACTACCTACACTAAAAGTTCCCAGTTTCCTCAAAAGTATGCACATAATGGCAGTACGACGGCATTTTTTGATTTCTGTAGGCCGCGTTCCAGTGGCAGAGTGCTATTTTGAATGTTTTTTAGAAATGTGTATTTAATGTAAGAGAGCAGCGGCACTCGACGCGCCACGTTCGATAAGGCGTGCACATTAACGGCCGCGTTGCAGCGATAGCGGAATCGTGTAATTTGCGCCTCGTAAATTTCAAACCGTCGCAAATTTTTCGCCTCTCCTGCTAATTACCATTCTGCGAGCGTCCCCAGTGCCTGCTTAATGTGCCTCGCACACGTCCCGAATGCGAGAGCACCAGCCGTCTCCTCCGGCCAGGCTAACAAAAGGCTTTGTTTTGACTACCGGAACTGACCTACGTGCTCGTAATCATTCCCACTGTTTAACAAACTATTTGCATTACCTCACGTCGGATATTTAATTGTAACATATTTAAATGAGTTTTATTCAATGAGCGCGTCAGCACTAAAATTAACTCACGCGGATGACGCCCGATACCTTTAAATGAATTCTCAAAATACTGCATTAATTAACAATATGTTGCACATTAAATATAATTTGCTGAGTCAGATGTGGCACGACCAGCGTATGTTGGACTATGCGCGGAATAACAAAATGGTAAATCGGTGACATCACTTCGAGTAACATTCGAATCGAAACATTTTTGTTGTAGGTAAATTGAAACCGTGACGTTTAGAAATTATAACTCACATTACTTTGACCAAAAATGCCCTTGCTATGAACTATTATTATGAGGTGCGCATTGCATCTGAAATATAGGCGAGCGAAAAAATAGCCGACGAATTCATAAATTACTTTATTTGTTCGTGATCTAACAAATGTACAGAGTTTCAGTTATACGAAAAATCGGCTTCACGCAATATATATATTCTCGTACACTAAACTGTTGTGAATTCTACACGCAGAATGCACAGTCCCAACCGCAAGGGATTATGACCTAATTAAAATAATTAGATATGAAGCAAAAGAAAAGCTTTTCCTACATAAATCTGTTTATTTATAGTGCAGTATATAAGGATAAAGATGGCAGAGCAAACTCAGTATCAGAATTAGTTGTAGGTGAAATCCTTAAGTTTATTGTTACAGTTAACGTTTAGTGATGTGTGGGTCCCGTCTGCGTCGATGGTCGTCCACAGTGCTTGTGGCGTTGTCTGGCGGGCAGGCGCGTCGAAGCGCGACGTGGCTGGCCCAAGGTCGCCTGGCGTCTGCGACATTTTCCGCTTTAATTATCCGATGGCCTTGTTGATTTTTTTATATTTTGTAGACACTGGGCCCGTTTGATTGTGTTATAACCAAAAGTTATAAGCGATGTGCCAAAAAAAGACAATTTCAACTAACGTCTTATAAAACATGGTATTGACATACATATGGCCTTTATATCTTGCACTTGTTCCCGAATCTCTGAAATGTACGTTCTGTTTTTGGTAGTTTTTTACATATAAAATATTAAACCGATTGCTCCGACGTCGCTTTCAGCTCTGCACGACGTATGTAACCTTACCCCAATTCCGTCGCGTTAGCTTTGCTGAATATTGCGACAGAGCCTTCGATAGCAAAGAACATTCACTTTTATATCGAACAAAAGTCTCAGTATTTTATACGTCCGATCTGCTATCGTAACATTGCGTTTACTATTCTATCGATATTGTGTATCGGATTACGTCACTTCTCGCTGAGTGCGAATAAACGGTTCCGAGATCGCAATGACTAAATTCTAAAAATATATTACGTGTTGTATCAAATCGTGCAGTCGAAATTCAATGTTTGGTTTGATTTTTGCGCGTGAAGGATTCGTCGCTTGGTTTACATGGCCTAAGTCAACAAGCGGCTGATACAGCCGGATAAGAACGATGACGAATGACGATAGTGTTTATTTGACTTTGTAAAGCTATTTTAGCACGTATCATTATATGTCCAGTTACATGACATCTATGGCTATTTATAATTTTAAACATGACTTTTTGTCCAATCCAAAAAGTATAAGAATCAAGTATAATAAAAAAGTCTCAAGTAAATATTCACGAGTATTGATTTTACGGTTTACGCATCGACCCTCTACAAATACCTCTCTTGTAAACTCTTGTTTTCTCTCATTTTTAACATAATTTTATGATGCAATGTCCGAGATGAACCACTGTTTTCTGTTTTTGTTATTTCGTACAAAGAGCGGACATTTAATTCGTGATCATTTAGTACAAATAAAAAATTGTTTCTCAATTACAGCATTTGCCTCGGAAAACGCTCTATTCTACGGTGGAAAACCTATAAAATCCGATTAGTAGATTTTGAGAAAATCGATCACATATAGACAGACAGCTTTTAGCCACTTTGTTTTATATATAACAATAAGAAGAAAAAGGAGGTTATAATAACATATACCTAACATATCCCACTGAGATCATAATAACATAACAAGTACTTATGTATCTACTTCCCAACTCCCTTTGCTAAGCACGCGCTCAGGAGCAAGGTCTGCTATGCTCTTGCTACCATACAGCGGTGTTCCAGCGCAGTAGTGAGCTTGTCACAAGAGATGTTGAGTAATAGCAAAAAATATTACAACTGTGTCAGTTGTCAAATGTTGCAATGACGAACCGACACGTCGCTCAAATAATTACGCCTGACTAAACAACACTTTTGTAACTTCACTATCATCGCCCCGCGGTTTGGTCTGCGTAGCTTGGTAAAATTCCATATTATAAACTTCACCTCTTTCATCTACTTCACCCCCTTAGTACGTTGATTTACGCGAAAGAACAAACCCTCGTTTATAAAATTTCTAGAACGTTCCAGGATTGCTCTTGTTTGTGGCATAATTTGAATAACGACACAATTTGTTCAGATATTGTTTTATTGATGTCCTAAGTTTACGCGAATGTTTGTCATTACAGTGAAACTACTTTTACGGATTTTATCACGGTTTATTAACTTATTTATGTGGTCCGACGTTTCAGAAGCTTTACAGCTCCATGGTCACGGGTGGACTTATTGTTTTATTTTTTACCATATCGCGTGTAAATAATTGTTATTTATTTACATAGTTTTATGTCATTATGTCGTGTTATTAATTGAATCGCGATGTTAATTTTTAACCTGTTATTGGATCTCATCCAAATTTTGTGATGGATATAAATCGTACGCATAACGACATTCTATTACAAAATGTGCTGTTAAATTTATTTCAACATATTAATTATATCGATCGACCAAAATGACTAGAGTCCAAGTAAGTATTTTACGTGGCAAGACACAATGGGTGGGGTACAAGTCAAGCTGCTCTTCAAGTTGTTGCGTAGGTAGATCAACTACCGAAGAAGGTGCTGTTTTGTGCGGTAAAATCTTGCATTCATTTACGCGTATTTCAATATTATACTTCTTACTTCATAATTATGTTATTATATGTTATTGCCGGTATAAGGTATGGTTTGTTTTACAAATAAAATTAAAGTGTGTGACGACGAGCAAAAAAAGCTTACTCCTTCAGAACGAACATGCTTCTATGGAATAAACTCCAAGAAACCATATCCGCTGAGGGGTTCTATTAATTAGGAGTTTCCTATAAATTCCTATTTCATATTTTCCATTTTGTGTTCATAATAGATAGGTACCTATTACGATATTTCATTATACCTCTGCATGTTCGAATGTTGGATGAATGCAAGTGGATGATACTTAATAGCACCGTCGACGCACATGCAATTTGTCTTGATAGCTCAGTGGGAAGAGCGCCCTCTTTCACGTTGGGAGACCCAGGTTCGAATCCCGGTCAAGACCATTGACGCGGGCGGGCGCTTAACTAAACGTAACAGTACCGTTTCACGTCAGCACCCTTTTCGGTACTTGTTTATAGTAATCAACACATATAATGATTTATTTAATGGCAATTAGATTAAATCGGCGCTCACAAAGGCTTCGGCTAGAGTGTTTTTCTGCCCCCCTCTCTCCCACGTCCCCCGAGCGCTCTCACGAGATTCTTATTTAGATTTGCTTCCGTCTGATTGCGCTCGGTAATCTTTTCACTGCGTTATTGAATGTCTTCACCGTGCGTGTCGAGAAGAGATTCAGGGACGCCGCCGCCATGAAAGGAAACAGGCGCCGATATCCTTTGACGCCATTCTCCATTTCTTGTTTAAAACTTAAAATAAAACGATGTCCATTTGCTTTGAGATCGCTTAGTTATGTACGCTCTGTGGGATTACATTTCCGATCCGTTTCGTTGCCTCCTTTTCAATTCCAACGTATAGAGACGCTTTTAGAGCACGCGAGGACTGCCAATGTCTGTAAGTGAAGTACCCACTTCTAAGAATATTTATCGCGACACGTTTTACTAATAAACAAGTAATCGTTTCATTAGCCATTAGGATATCCTATAACACTTTATTTGGGCTAGTCACATAATATTATAATATTCAATACTTTTTTATACTTGAATCTTGTGCGTAAGCGTCTATCTCACTATTAAATTATTGATGTTTATATCAGTGTATTTCACCCCAACAGCGTTAACAATTAATGCCTATAATATACTAGGCACAATGGGTAAGGGCTCGTGTCTCCGCTTACTGTAGCCAAACCGCTTCGGCACGACCGGAAATGTTATTCCCACGAGTAAGGACAGTTCTGCTTTCCTGCTTTGTGTATGTAGGCGGGCATTGCAGCAAGTGCAGATTCATATCCTCAGCTTGTAATTGTGTATATACACCAACTTACCAGAATGTGATAAAAAATACGTATGAAAGTTACTCTCTGTCCATATCTATCATGAAATTGACATCGAACACAAATCGAATGAGGCTGATTATAGCATGAAAACATGTGTCACCGTTTGAAATATTGTTATTGTCTGTCCCGTTATTTACGTAAACTTAACAGTTCTGAAACTACACGGTTGGGATCGCGCAATAATCATAAATTTGGCACAAAAATATAAAAAAAAAAAAAACAATAATTTTAGTCCGTCAACATCACGTAAGCAATTATAGTCCCGTGAATAGTCCCAAACTAAAATACGTTGTCCACTTTGACGTCTGAATAGAAGCAGCGCTGCGATAAAAAAGCTTTTGCATCAATGCCGTAAATAAAATTTTCAAAAATTATGCACGATGAAAAACGTTCCGGAGCGGCGCACCACGAGTTATTTTCAACTGGGTTATTCTTTAAATAGCACATTACGATGGGATTTGGTTTCATGATGTTTTTCCCCGTTCCTCCTTGGGCCGTCTCTTTTCTACAAAAATATTTATTTCTATTAATATTTCATGTAGTAAACCGTAATCTAAGATGTTTATTCATTTTATACACAATCGTTAATTATAAACTGTAATTATAAAAGTAATGTATTAATGGTAACTTACACATTCAAAAAATTAGAAGAAGCATAAATTAAATTATTTTTTCGACCGGACAAATAGGGTGGCAAACGAGCAATCAGAGCCTGATGAACATCCATATAATTAGTATGCCGATGCGCCAGCTTCTTTTTATTAGCTCGAGCCTTTTCACACTTTGGAACTAAGCTTATTCTGTGAACTTTAGAGCTCTGTGATATGCAACAAAATGTAATAATATTATTATAACTTTTTACAGTCTTGTATATTTTTTTAGTCGCGACTTGTGAACGCCGACGATGTGGATTATTTTTGGAGAAACACCTGTCGAAATGTTCTTCATACATGTTAATTTTACCGCGTGTCGCTGTATCTATGTTTTAACTGACTCAGCTATTTATAATTTAATGTCTTCAAACCGGCTTCTTATGCCACATATCATCTTTATCAGTGAACGTGCGCAAGTGAGGGGATGCTATTATTGGTCACTTGATCAGTTTTCCGTCCTCACTATAACTACTTTCGGGCAGTTTAGTTTGAGATATTGAAAATATAGTACGCGTGCTGTCCATAAGTGGTATCTAAGAGTATTCGCAACTGGCGTGGTTGTACTTTGTATAGAGAGGAGAATGTAATGTGGGAAACAAGACAGCTCAGTAAAGATTGTAACTTGTAAGCGGTACTCGCTGCCTCTACTGTACTCTCTCCCCACTAGGGAACTGGCGCGAAGATGCTGTATTAAAATGAAGTATCTCTACATTATCTTTACAAGTCACTGTACATCTCTCTCTTATTACTAGTTTTTAAGCGAGTTTAATGTGTCAGAACCATATGGTTCGTCAATAGAATTTGTTTGATTATTTAAAAATATTTTAAAATAAGCAACATCACCAAAGAAAGAACTTCGAGAGATATTGTTTAATAATATTAAATATAAAACGTAGAAGTTTATACTATTATTTTTATATTTACTCTTCTTATTATTACTTAATTGATGCAAAGGCATAATTTATAGTCCCTGTAAGATCATCACATCGTTCGAGATAAATTCACTCTTATTTTTTTATTTCAATTGAATGAAGTCTACGGCGTTTTTAAATATTCTAGTTTCCATGGGGCTTAATTTTACAAGTAGATTACCAGCTTTCGTGGAGTTAATTGAATTTTATAACTAAATAAATTGTCCTTAGCTCTTACAAGAGCTTACTGTACTCAGAGATCTCCACAGAGCATCTGGTTATTGGGGATTTCCCGAGTCTATAAATTCTACTGTTACTTATACGATTTAAACTTCACGTAAATATTGATGTCTTAAGTTTACGCGAATGTTACTTATTACAATAAACTACTTTTACGGGTTTTATGGCGGTTTATTTAATTATTTAACTTGTCAGACGTTTCAGAAGTTATACACCAACGTCGCCAAAACCGCGATAATATCCGTAAAAGTAGTTTTATTTCACGAAAATATTTTCGCACACACTGTAGGTATGAAGAAATTATACTCTCCTCAACAATAAAAACATAAGTTATAAAGTAACGGTATGGTCGATTTAACAGTTACGGATTATTTTGATACCAAGAAATATGTTATGTATGTTAAATTTAGCATGTAGGTTGTTGGTAAATTGGCAGAAATAAATTAAGTCTTAGAGGTCTTTGTGAATATATTCCCCCTCTATCTAAAGGGTTTTTTTTAAATAAAAGATATATTGGTACATCAGTAAAGGTATTTACAACCCGTATTACAAACTTGGTCAGGGGGAAAGGTAATGAAATCTGTAAAAAGGCTCTCTTCAGGGTATACAAACTACACTAAATAAATTTCACTAGAGATATTCCGAGGATTCTTTTTGTACTCCATCGTAACAAGTTTTTACGCAATCATATTACACATCAAAGAGAATACTAGTACTTGTGTAAGGTAATGTCCACAAGAGAACTGTAGATATATAAAACTATTGGAATTTAAAAATATTGGGATTCCCTCTGGACACATCTTTGAAGTATACTAAGTAATTGTCGAAGAACGGAGATGTTATTGTTATTTTTTCTAGCCAATACAACTTGTGATATAAGTGCCTACATTAATTCATCTATATTAAGATTTGCTGATCATTACGTCCTCAAATATTTCAATTGATGGCAAACCAGGTAGCAGGTTCGAGGCTGAGAACAGGTATGATGTAAATTTGTCGCAGCATCTCACTGTAAAGCATGGAATGTGCTATCGCGATTCGAGAGTATGGTGCCTACCTTAGAGCTGGTTTTAGTGTCACGCTGACCGTCTGCACTGATGATATGCCAAGGATTGCCCTAGGTGTGTTCTAGAATAACACCGAAATGTGTCAGCTCGGAGTTGACAGCAAACGTCGTCGGCGAAGACGATACGTGTGACGCTAAACTGTACCTAGCAGGTGAATAAAACTGTGTGCCTTGAATCTGCTGCCACCAGCGCGAACCTGAGAACGGTTGCGTGCGTGCTTGTTAACCCGGTAGCCGCTTGTGCTTGGCTCCGGGGCGGACCGCCCGGAGAGTAACCTGTGTGTTTTGTTGTTCGCAGAGCTGAACCCGCACCGCACCGGCTTGCTCGCTGACCGCCGAGACGCTAATCTCGCTTTTCTCGCGCCCCGCCGTCGCCCGCCCAGTTCCGCACCGGCCGCCGCCGCAATGCTCGCGCACCTAGCACCGCTCGCCCTCTACTAAACTCAACTCAACATCGATACGAACGCGTGTGATAATAATTTAATACTTGTCTAAATAAGCTTGCAACTTCGGTGTCTTTCATTCTAACTTGTATATTTAAGAGTAATATTTTATTAATATATTTGTATCCGCGCGTATATCGCCGCGGAGCCGCGTGTGCTAGTGTATCGAGTTGCCCGAGCGCCAGTGGTCGACGGATCCTCTTGCCAGTGAACGAAGTGCATGCACGGAGCGCGTGAGCGCGCTCGTCCCTCGCCGCCTATGCGCCGCACTCGCTCTGCGTAACTGCGCGCGCATTCTCCGCTTTTGACTATAGTGATAACGATGGCAACCATGGTGAATATGAATAGCCTCCTGAACGGCAAAGACTCGCGCTGGCTGCAGTTGGAAGTGTGCCGCGAGTTCCAGCGGAACAAGTGCTCGCGACCCGACACCGAGTGCAAGTTCGCGCATCCCCCGGCCACCGTCGAAGTGCAAAATGGAAGAGTCACCGCCTGCTACGATAGTATCAAGGTAAAGTATCTTTATATTATTATATCATTGTATCTATTGCCGTGATTCCTTTAGCAACAGCAGCAATGGTTGGGACATCATTTAGGAGATTACGCCAACGTTAGCCGAGAGAAAGAAATAATCGAAATTATGGTTGCAAGGTGTCTTAAAGTTACTTAACTCAGTGACGAATGAATGCTACGCGAAATATTGTCGCAGGTCAAACAATCAGTGTTACTATATAACAAAAACGTACAATTTAGTAGATATGTAAATGCTTTTCCCGTTAGCATTTTAAGTACTGACCTGAATTTCAAGGCTAGTACGGTGACATCATCCGACTTGCGATATCTGCTACTGCTGTTTGTTATGGGAATTGTCCTGATAGCTAAGATTACTTTTCTGAAAGGTAACTTGTGAGTTTGCTGTATGCTGTGAACTTTAGTAATAATTGCTGCGTGAACATAAAAGGAAATTCGCTCTCTCCGTGGTTATCCAAAAGTGTCGTGAATTAAAATTGATATTCATAAAAAATAATTACACATTTGTAAAAGTTTCCATTCTACGTGCGTAACGTAAGGAACATTATGTAAGATCTTTATGTTTACAATTTCTTGCATTTCTTTTTGTCTGTTATTACTTAACTGAATTCATAGCATTCTCTTTTTGGTGTCTCTAGTGCATATGTTCGTAAATACTAGATTAATATAAATGTATCAGATAAAATTAAAACATTGTATAAAAACCCGGTTACGTAAATGTTTATCAGTTTACTCGTGTGACGTGATAACGAGTTGATAAAAATTTCATATACTTGACAGTTTAGCTTGAGTATTATAAGTAATCTACGCCTCAGCAGAGTCGGTTGTTCCTAGAAATTTGAATGAGTTATGTTTCGCGACAGTGAGTCAACTATCTACAGCCAATGACTCTTAAAGGAAATATATCATTCATATTCATAGAAATGGTTAATTTGTGACCGTGTTAAAAATTAGATCCGATTCTGTTTTTTATATTATTTAAATTTGTAAATTATTATTTCTAATATTTATACAATAAAGTACTTAGCGAAAGACACTAGTGCTAACCACGGCATCTTAAAAAAAACAGGATATTGAATTAGGTTTTTATAATTATGTAAAGTTAAAACACAAAGGAACCTTAAACAGAATTATTTTGTAAATCCCATGAAGGCAGTAGTAGTACGTTTATATTAATTATCAAAATAACATTAAAAATTTAAAAGATCATTACATAGATTGTCACCAAAATGCTTAAGCTATAAAAACGTTTATAAAGCGCAAAATAATTGGATACACAAGTTTTGTTTGACAATAAAATTTGTGTATAATTTAGTAGCCGTCAAGGAAATCTTTATATAAACAAAAGGGACATAATAAAAGCATTTCTTATTCCTTAATATTTCCCCTCGTGTTTTCCTTTGATGCTCTGTTGAATAACGCGATCAAGAGATAAAAAGATACTTTCGACTGTGCTGAATCCGCTGGCTCGCTTGCACGTCATAGATCTTGCACATTTGATGTCTGTTGGTACTATTTTGTAAATACATTCATCAGTATCGCTCGGTTTGGAGTGGCTCGTTACATGTGTATAGACTGAGAGCCGAAGGAGATCTACATGTGATGGAATCGAATACAAGTCGTTTATAATTAATGTACTGCCATACAATATAGTGGCCATGGCTCTTTGTATGTTTCATAGGTCTTGCGAGACGCCTGTACCACGGACATGATTTGACTTACGTAGATTGTACAATATCATCTTGTTATCTTCCATGAATGGGCGCCATTACACGTCAATTGTTAACGTTCATTTGAGAGGAGTTTGACTATAATTGTGACGCAGAACTGGCGCAATTGCAGTAGCTATTGTGGACGCTGTTAGACGTCTTTGTATTATAGCTAGCGCCGGTTGTGCGGGGGTAGCCAGAGACCACAGATAGCCTCTAGCGACGTGTAGCTACCCACACATCTTACCATGTTACAACTGATGTATGTCATCGATGTGTTTGGGTATGTGTGCCAGATACATGGAACCGCGAGATATCCCGACGAGTGTCCATCGAGCCGTGGATGGATCTCCACGTTTAGTTACGTTTATCGCGCCGGGAGACATAGACCTAGTCATCGTTACATATAGTTCTGTGATTTCCGATCGTCCGCTCTTTGTACAAATTATGCTAAATGCCTTTTAAATGTACCAAAATATTATATTCATTTATTGTCATTTATACTCTGATCGTGACAACATGTAAATTCTTCAGATAATTATCAATGGCAGTAGCTAGTGCAATATGGACAGATATTGTTATTATTTCGTTTGTTCTCTTATTATTCGAACCGGAAAAACAGTCAAGGCATTCGGATAAGCTGCTGACCAATTCCCAGACTATTACTCAGATTTTAACAAAATAATCAATGTCAGTACCTAACGTCATTTTGTCTGAATCTTATTTTGGTTTCAGCTAATTTGCTTAGGGTATTAATGTATGCCGTCCTTTTTTATAACAAAATTAGCAAGAATCACGATTATAATGCAAGACGTTAATTAGAAGTAGATACACAAGCACAACAATGTTTGTCTTCAAGATGCTAAGAGATTTTGTATTGAGTTGATGTTAAGGAGCTTCGTCCATGCTGAAGCGCGCTGTGTAGTTGTCGGCGTTAAACAATGGGCGAGTAGCGCGTATTATGCGGCCTTTGTCCATCGTGCCAGCACACGGGGCGTGCACGCTGACGCCGCAGCAGCCTGCGCCGCAGACCGCGCTTATCTTAACATCTGAGATCGTCTTTGTTACACGGCTTACATCATTTAGTTCTATTGTAACACATTCATTTTAATGTAATTAACAAATACCCAAAGTAAGGTACAAAAATGAACTGTTAACACGCGTTGATATCATCAGAATTTCCAATATTCCTGTAGATTCATTTTATATAAATAGTTGATAGATATTGTCTTAGCTATGCTGTGAATAATTCAAAGAATTACTTAATTGATTATCACTAGTCTGGACGTTGGTACCTACTTCTTGATAGCACTGATACGTAGCCTGGTCGAATCATTCCATTAGGACTAGATCAATGTGCGAATGCATAAAGGTCATGTCATAAACGAGGTGTTGATTTTGGCGTCCGGTTTCACCCACAAAATCCTCGTACCCTTTTTCTATTGGTCGATTTTGATTTTTTGGTCCCATTATCGAGGCTATATAGCTCGTATATAGCCTCGATAAATGGGTTAGCTAAAGATGGTTTTACAAGATTTTATTCAAATTGGAGATTGGTTTCTAAAATTCAAACAAACACAAATCTTTTTCGGCTTTACAACATCGGTATACATTATAGAGCAGATATAGGGAATACTCGTACTATTTGCTTGTTCCTTTCTTTCTTGTTTTATTATTATTATTATTAATTACTATATTTTCATCTTTAAAAGTGTGTTGTACATGATTTATGTTGTTATGGATGTTAAGATAATAATTTCGGTTTCATTACGCAAACTACCAATCTGATGGGGTGAAAAAACATGTAAAATCATACGAGTGAGTACTACTGTGGTGTAATGCTTTTAATCTTACGGCTGTGAATGCTTTAAAAAAGAATCGGCCTCTTTCCATGAACGCCAAGACGACCGATCTCCTGCCACTCGCATCCAACCCGGACCGGCTACTGCACGGAGATCGTCTTCCCACCTGGAGAACGGTCGACCAACACTTCACCTATGTCCAGCAGTCGACCGTTAAGGGCTGATAATGACGTTGTTGATAACGCTGACAAATAATGATAAAATACTACTCCAGACCGTATATTCACACGTGACAATTCTCTAATGTAATTAATGTAAGAATTCCTGCGATACAGGTATTTACCTAGTGCAGTGATATTTTGCAAATAAGTACTCATGTGAATTCATCGGTCTAACAAAAAAATAAATTTCGTTACTGTACAAATATTTTGTTACATAAAATTCTTAAAACGTAATTCAGTTTTTCGCATTTTATACTGTTCTAAGAGTATCACTCGCGTAACAACTCAGCTCTGTTTTGCAATTCAAATATTTGTTAATTCTATTGCTATCAACAACATCTGCCAGTGATTTTTTAGTGCCGGCCAACGCAAAGCTGTGTTATATGTTTAAGTGTCTTTGACGATCTGATGATTTACCAGTCGCGAGTACCTGATTAGTTGTAAGCATTAAACATCCGTTGTGGGATGACCACACGCCTAATTTTGACTTGGGCGAAATGGTTATTTTTCAAGGTACTTAAGACTACATAACAGAGTAAACGCAAGAAAGCGTTACTCTGATGTTACACTGAATCTGAAGGATACTGTTTCACACGATCTTGCTTGTAGTTTTTCATACCGCGCGCCTTTACTAATTTCTTAAGGAGTAAATTCCAAAAAATAATTTTCTTGATAGTCGAAATATCTTTAGTGAATAGTCATTAAAGATATTGATGTGATATGAGAAACACAAGTAGGTATAGACCTACTTGCGTTCCCGATATCTCATTATTCTATTTTCACAATTAATACTTAGTAATAAGCTGGCGTTGCATAATGTAGGATGCTCTGCCATATTTTTACATTTACATAATTGTAGGCATTTCATGTTCAGTGGATGCTACGTGAGCGCGCAACGCAACGCTTTTGTTGTCTTCCAACGAAAGTGAACTCAAAGCATTATTAATCTAAACGTTTTTGTTTCGCAAATGTGAGGGCTATCTATTGAGAGGTATGTTTTATAAAGAATTTGTTTTTAAGTGGATATATATCTAGTTGTTGTGATGTAAATTCTTAATTTAAAATTGAACAGATATATTTTACTTTTTTTAATAAAATATCGTGGACATTTATAGTAACGAAATATAGCCCATATTTTAAATCGGACACATCTGTGTCCTATATCATGAAAGTGGCTCCTGTTGTTTCGGAGAATAGTCCGGCCAAAATGACACGAGATTTCTTTTATATTAGGATAACATAATTGTTGTACAGCCTGTGAAACCTTAGGCGTTAAATGATTAAATAAACCGCGAAAAAAATCTGTAGAAGTAATAAGTAACATTCGCGTGAACTTAAGACATCAACAATGAAATGGAATTCGAAGGTAACATTATCACCTTGACATTGGACTTCTATATTAATGTATTCACAGAGGTTTGTGTAAGAGATGAACCATTTGTTCAGTAAAAGCTCTCGCCTCGATCTCGAGTCGCGCCAGTCGACATCCTCGCCCAACTACATGCTTCGGTACATACGCGTGAGCTATCGGCTCGCAGTGAACGCAATCGAGAGCTGATCAAACACACCCCTCTACCCGCATCCCGCCCCGCGCAGCGCAAAACGTCTCCCGTGATTAAGCCTTCAATTACGCAATATGACGAGGGGGTCATATTTGGTTAGGCTACGTGTTGTGTTGATTAAACCGAGCTTATTGCCTTGGTTATTCACTTAAACTCATGCTATGTCTAAGCGATACGAGTATCGGTTTTGCAAATGTCTCGCCTAAAAGGCGGCTGAGTTTCGTCAAGTAACATTAATACGGCCCTGAATCATTGACCGCGCCGCTAATGTTAAAGTACGAGTGTTAGCGTCATGAGGACATTTCGCCCACACGCGTTTGCCGTAACGAGATGAAGTGCTTAATTCGAAAGATTTTGTCGTTGAGGCTAATTATGTAAACTTGCTGTGGAAGAATATTCAGCTGAGCACCATCCTGTACAGCCCCGACCGTGCCTTCCGGTGTGTAATACAGGATGTTTAGTCTTGTAATAAGACGAACCGGTACGCCGATCTCAAGTTAATCTTAATTTGTGTTGATATCTTTATAAATAATATTATGTGGATGGCTCGATATAGATTCGATGGTTGGCAGTAGATATCACCCACATGCGTCGGATATGTTAATAGGAATATTAGTTCTGATGCTCGATTTTATACTCGCGAAGAAGGTAAACATTACAAGAGCAGATTTTATTATAGTATAAGGAGGCAAACGAGAAATCGGAGTCTTTTTACGAATATCGACGCCCATGAACATCCGTATGATTGCTATGCTAATGCGTTACCCTCCTTCCTCCCCCTAATGGACCATGAGCATAGGTATATATAATTTCTGAAAATTCAAAATATATTCAGATGGATTGTAGAAAAAGACATATTTTATCTCACAGACGTATTTTCTCTCGTATTTCACTTGTTTTCGTGAATAAATGTTGGCGTCAGATTTGGCATTAGTTTAAAGTTATCCTTATTCGTTTTTTCTAGTCAATAGAGGTTTCACGTTATGTATTAAAGTAAGAGCATGCGGAACGCAGATAGCACGGACTATAAAGCATCCTGATATTCAGCGAGGCTCCCGGGAGGGACATTAAAATGTGAAACACAGGCGGTGCCACGAGGCACAATGCTCCTATACTACGCGTATAAACGGGTATTAATTCTAAAAGTGGTACATTCGCGTTCAAATTCATCCTGTAGAATGTGGAAGAGGATTTTTTTACTTTTACTGCACTTCTCTTTATGTTAAATATATAAGGATAAATGTGCTGTTATTCATATGTTTATTAAAATTTATTCAGATTGCACAGATATACTATTTTAAGCATTTAATTAATAACTCTTTAAAGGGCCGAAATTTGCTGTCGCTTCACAGATCATAAAACGTCCATTAATTTCGTATTTAGACATTAGCACAATTTTATTTACCGTCATTATTATAAGAGGTTTTAGCACAATTTTATTTACCGTCACTATTATAAGAGGTTTAAAAGTGCTGAACAAAATGTGTCAGTTCCTCAGTTTGAACGCCAAAAAAATAATTGAAATAAATTTTGTCCAGTACATACGTGTTATGTGGTGCAGGCAACCTTTTTTTTGTAGACGCGGGGAAATGCATTTACGCGCCTTCACCGGCCCTGGGTGGGGTCCAGTGGTGTGTGGGACTCGCGGTACATGATAGTGCCGAATACCCACGGAAACCACCGCGAGAGCCATCAGTGCCGCCCCTGGTGAGGTGCCACGGAACAACAATCATCAGGGCACCTCGGCGGCTAGTCGGCCCCCTGCCCACAGAGGAGTGGAGTTAGTCCCAACCAACTCCACCTCCACAGATGTGGTTGCCCGGCACTACAGGATAACTCCACCGACTTTGGGACAGTGCAATGGGGTGAGGTTCCCATCCTTGCCCCGTGCGCAGAAGCGCCACCTCCTGTTGCTCTTAGGTCCCCTCTTCTTATAAGAGTACCCCTCTTATTCCAAGAGCGATTCCTTTAAGCCCCCTCTCCTTATAAGAGGGGTGTAAAGATCCCCCTCGGTTCAATTCGCTTCGGCTGGGTTCACCCCAGGCTACTAAGCCCCACCGCCACGACAAGAACCATGGTGGGAATTGTGTTTTAACCTGTTCTAATAATAAGCATTTTGGTAAGCTCTAAATATCGCCTCGTGCCATGTTCAACTGTGGACTAACGTCGGCCGAAGAGACAGAGAGAGACTGTGCATATACCTACGTCTATAGTGTTATTGTAATATGTGTAGGGTCTAAAAACTTGTATATGCGGCTTCCACGGCCTCCTATTAGTGGCCTAAAGAGTAATCCCGGGAATATCATACTTATACGGATACTCGATATTAAGGCAATAAAATACTCGTAGCGAATTCGCGGTCAAATGTTCATTGTGTGCTGTGTAATATATTACGATTATCATTCTATTTTCCTCGAGATTGGGCAATATATAGACTTATCTTCTTTACACCACATAATAGAATGAGCAAAAAAAAACATTTTTTTCTAACGATAAACTGTTATATAAGAGAATCTCACAATTAAAATTCTTTTAAATTTAATTACGAAGATGATCTATTGTGTCGCACTAATTTTATCTCTTAACACCAGGACGTACATATCTGGAATTTATTACTACTTAGAAATTTACTTAATACGAGGTGCGACCTGCGGTTTTACCCGCCTTATGAATAAAAAATTGGGAATTGTTGATAAATAATTGCGATATAAGCTTCCTGAATAATTCAACTGTCAGATGAAAGAGTTAGAAAGGCACTTTCCTAAACAAATCAATAGTTTCCGAATTAACAACACATTTAAGAAAACATACATTTCGTTTTTATTGATATAATAATTAAAATATAAAAAAATAAGTACTAAGGTCCGGGATGGATGCGAGCAGCAAGAGATCGGTCGTCTTGGCGTTCATTGAAAGAGGCCTATGTCCAGCAGTGGACCGATAGGGGCTGAGAGTGATGGTGATGATGAAGTGATAAGGGACATGGCTCTTATTTTCTATTAAATGAATAATAGAATCTGTTATTTTTCTGTTACATTTTATACGCTTTCAGTTCGAGAAAATTGAGGTTAAAAGATTTTAAAAGATAAAACAAGTTTTATGTGCTCGTCGACGGTTTACTTAGTCGCTTATCCTTAAAAGATTTTACATTTATATAATATGATATTAAAGTCATACTCCATACATTAGCATCGTGTTTACGTTTTTGCATGTAGACAATGGGTGTTGGTAGGTGCGCACGCGCAGTAGGGGAATGACAGGTTTGTCAGTCTCATTACACGCATTCATTAAACACTGCCGTGATATCATCACCTATGACATCACTTTCTGCAGACTATGTATGAGTAAATACCAACAAAAATATATTCTATTTTTACGTGCTATCTTTTAGATAAATCGTAAAGGTCACTATGACCTTTAGCGGCGTGAATACACGGCTACACTGTGTACTACAAGACATTTTATTATATATATACAGTCTTGTTATGTAATTATAATAAAATTATCGAATGTAATACTAGCCCTCGTAATGTATTCTTTGACTTCTAGAAAGGCTCGGCAATTGAGCTAAGTGTTATTATTGTGTTACATAAGTGTATAGCTCAATATTTTGATTGCTTAATTGTTACAAGTTCTGGCAGTTGCGCACGCTTTAGACATTGGCAGCGCTATAAATGCAGCGTTATTGCATACTTGCCATCAATCATGCCGAGTAGGCCGTGGGATTACTGTCGATGTCTGCGAAGATAACGATATTGTAATCGTCGCAAACGACAACTCTAAACTAAATAGTCGGATGTCACCCACACACTTTCGACACTGGTAGAGTGGATCAAAAACGCCTCGGAGCGTCGGTGGTCATTTTAATGTGTGACAAATTTTTATAATAAGATAAATTTACTAAATAATCTTTCAATATTTTGCATCTCAAATATTAATTAAATGCGCTTCTTTTTTATTGGTTTAATTTTATTTTATTTATGCCTTGCTCCATGACCATATGGTTCGACGTTATGTCAACTAAACACACGGGTCAATTCACGTTATCCGTTATCCGACGAGCACTCACTGTCCGATATTCTGGCTATTCGATGAAGCAGTACAGGGCTTCTCTTCGCTTACACGATATAAGTTAAGATCCGAAGAAAACACATCTCAATGTCGATTTGACATTCAAGTTTATGCTACCGTATAGTAAGTAGCTAATAATCTAAGATCAAAAATCGTTGCTAGGAAGACCATCAAACGTTAGTCACGAGTGATCTCAAATAGAACACGATTTTTTTTTGCATCGTGGGGCTTTTTGCCAATGAGTTAATGATTTAAATGTACACTTAAAAATAAAACTTGCTGCAAATTCTATGTTTAAATTATGAATAATGTTACATGACTCAATCGTGACTTCAGTATTATGGGATGATTTTATGTTTTAAGTTTAAAGGAGCTGTTATTGAAGTGAAAGTAAAGCGTAGGATGGTTAGCAATGCTAAGGTTGAAATCGATCGCATGGGAGTTTCTCGGTGTATCAATACGAATACAGCCAGTATACGCAATCGGCGGTAGGAGTTCAGAATTGGTCTCTGTAAATTTTATTGTTTTGACTGCGAGATACATCATCATTAGTTCCTCAGCCTTACTTATTCTGCTATCCCTGACATTGCTCTTACCGCCTTGTTTTCTGTAATTTCTATCAAGTAAAATTATAGCTTTTTTTCGTTCTTATTGGAGCAGGCTAACATCAGGAACCATGCAGCCTATACATGTACATATAATTGTTTAGATCCCAGTAGCATAATTAATACTTAGATAGTATCACACATAGGAACTACCTTGAATTGCTGCATAGTAAAAATCGTTTAAAGATGAGACCACAACAGCGTAAAAATAAGAGGCATGCACTTATTTTTATTTATATTTATTAAGACCAGAAAGAAGCCAAGAAGAGACTAAATTAATCAATATTACTTGGTCTTAAGTTTACACAGGTGAAGTGTTAGTGGAATTTTAACAAAATAGGTCAACAGTCATATTCTTGAAGGAACTTGAGCTAAGTTGGATACGACTAGCGTTCAATAAAACAGAACTTGTTCGGTAACAAGGAAGTTCGGCGATAGTAATGATGATGTTAAAGAAGAATCGCATAGCAATTGCTTAGTTAAAGAAAGTTCATGTATAAAAGGCTATAAAACTATTAATGACCTTATGCCGCTCGGTGCTTATTTTTAACGACATAAAAGATTCCAAGAACAACGATCGTATTCCAATCATGGATTTGTCCTCTTTTTGTCCTAATGACTTTATAAATATCGCTTAATCGATATAAATTATAACGTAACTTTAAAACTTTATTAAGGAAAAGCACTTATTAGAAGCTAGTTTTGAATATTATGCCAGAAATACCGTTTTATTTATAATTTAATCGCTTGGCTCACTTACACTAATTATCGAGTTTGTTGCCTATGTAACATTGTTATCTTATCTGTTTTTTTTTGGTTCTCGTTTAATTTAAAAAGGTGTTGGGACGTTTATAATTATGATTTTAGATATAGCAGTCTCATGGCAGGCACATATACGTCCTATAAGGGTTAATGTTGCCAATATGTTTCCGTAAGAAAATACTTATTAATTTACTGTTTGATAGGTGTACTGTTGAAAACGCTTTTAAGTTATCGAGCTGTTTATTCCATGAATTCATCATTTGTTTTATCCAAAAAGCACGATAAATTGCGAGATTCTGGAACTAACTGTGGGAAAATTAAAGTATCTACCTGAACAATTTACAAAACTGGCGGGCGTGGCGCTAGCAGACGCGTACTATTGCAACCGAACACAAAATAAATATTCATTATTCGTTATTAAGGAAACGCTGAACTAAGAACAACTTGCAAATCAATAGTAGCCGGCTTTATTTAGTCCTTTCGAGTATTTTCAGAAGCCAACCGTCAAGTGTTCCGCTGCAGAACATTTGGAGCGTTTAAAAGCTGCCAGTAATCTCGAGTCGCGCTTTGTTCGTTGCGCCGGGGTTGTTTCACAGGTTGTGAACTTTGCGGCCGACCGCGTGCCTGCCCTCTCGCAGCGATTGATGGCTCTTTCTCTTCGTCTATTCATTGACAGAGCGCTTCGAATTAAAACGGACTAGACATATAATTGGAGCGTTGCACAAGTATTTAAAACTAGTTGGCATCCACGACTTCGTCGTCTGCGCAGATATGCACACAATATCTTTATAAATTGTAACATATGTGTTATTCTGACATGTAAGCCATATTATTGTAAAGTTTCATTAAAACCCGTTCAGTAGTTTTTACGTGAAAGAATAAGAGACATCCTTCAATACTTACAAACTTTCGCTTTTNNAGTAGGATATGGACGTGTCCGTAGACTGCTTTCTGTGTCAAAAGTAGGTTTACTAATCAATTTGAAACGGTTATGTTTGTTTCTTACCGAACGTTTTATGGATTTCACGATCCACGTGTCGTTCCAACAACACACGATCGTGTTTTACTATATAAGTAACATTTCCCTACGGATTATACTCAATTCAACAATGGATATGAGATAATAATTATTTGCCATGAGTGAAGTCAACAGATTGAAACTGTTTCTCCAGGTGTCTTTTTTCACTCTTATTTCTTTAGTTCCCCTTTTCGACGTCCCTCCACCGACAAATCCAAATCGATTGTAAACGCTAGAAAAAGTTGTACCTATGTAGGTAGTGCATGTGTATTTAAGATTCTGCCGAAGTTATTTAAATGTTCCCACATGGGAGCACATAGTAGAAGCGTAAATAATGAATGTATTTCATTGTTATTAGCTCGCGTATAAATAGAAGCCTAATTGAAGCCGCTAATCTATTTAATTCATTTAACATATTTGGCTCGTTCTATAAATACATGTTACTCTAAATACTCAAATAATAGACCGAAATTGCTTATGTTGTTACATAAACGACAGATACCTTCTCGCGTGATACATTGATTTAATTTTGGCGTTAAAATGGATTGAATGTAATTTACAGTATGGTGGCAATCTTAATTCTTCTAGGTGTTGATAAGATAAGGAAATGCTATGCCACTTTATTATACAAAATGTTCATATTTCAATATATTTGTAGTCGTGTCTGTTTTTACTCCTCTATTCAAACAAATCATGTGATAAGGTTTATGAAAAAATGTTACACTTGCTTTGACCTTGGGCTGGGGCACAGGTAAGTGCAACACTTTTCTACAAATGCCAGGAAACTTCGAATTTGTCTCCTAATGGATTTCAATAAATTGTCATTTCATTTTGTACCGATTTTAAACCATAAAGCATTGTGTATCGATTTTGATGACTACCGTACCTACTTTTAACAATGGTATCAAAATTATCCCTTAGTTATCAATTACGGAATAGAGACCACATTCAAGAAAGGGAACATCTTTATCGGATGTCTTTACTTTAACATTCTTTTTAACCTTGTCGTTCAGCAGTGTGCGGACAGATGATGTAACAAATTACATTCAAGTGGCTCAATTAAAATCATTTTACTCCATTTGTAATTGTTGCAATACTAAATTCTTGTTCGCATGGCGGCTATTGTCATTGTCAATTCACGAGCGTTCATGCGTTACTTAACAATTAACTAGACAAACAAGGCCATCGTTCTCGGACCGGGTTTAAAATTGTTAAAGGGATATTACGTGTAGTTGGTAGAGAGTTGAGACGTAGACGCGGCCGAGACGTCGGGCACACCGATCGACGGTCGCATGATTCACTATGGACGTATGTGCTCGTCTATTTGTCCAACCTCCATGATACTCACCAGCCGCAAACGAAGACAAGGCATTCGCTTTATGAAACATTCGACTATCATCGGTAGTGGGGAAATATTTAATGTGCGATCTTAGAGTCGGAATGTAAATCTAAATTGCGTGTTAATTTTGCACTAGGACGTTCTTACTGCGCAAAGAAACGATAAAAGTATAAATATAGTGAAGAATTTTAATCAAAATAATTGCAAAGGAAGTTTTAACATACGTTTCCATTGTAAGATATTAAAACAATCACATTAGAACAATCCCTAGAAACATCGAGAGGAGCGCCCGTTCATTAACCTTTGCAATAGTGAGGTCGTCGTATCCGTATGCTGTCTGCTTGATTTGTTTTTAAAAATCATTTAATCTGAATTGGATTGAGCGCGGAGTAGGTGGGTACTTCAAGTAATTGCTGCATAAAATGTCGTGTTCGATTTTAATGGTGCAATCCATGTTTTTTTAATTGTTTAATGAAACTGTTGTTACAATACATTATGATTGTATACTGGATTGTAACAACAATTGTACCAAGATAAAGTATTTAGGGACATTGCTAACATTCTAATCCGTGTACAAATACTTAATATACTATCTGCCCATTTTTTTACATTTTTGAGATGAATTATGGATAGAAAGGAAATATTATACTTTCAACATACTGCAAACGATGTCCAGCGGTAGACGTTTTCGTGCTGCTGATGATGATGAGGTAACACGTAAATAACGTTTAGATAAAGTGGATGCTATAGGCTACTGCACACAAAAGATTGGAGGGGGGGGAGGTAATTGTCGCAAAAAAAAAATAGCACACAACTTTTTCTATAGGAGTAGGATTGATAATGTTAGAAACTATGTTTATTTCTATTATGGGATCATTGATCTAATTCATTCCTAAAGGTTTTCTGCCCAGTTCTAAGACTATTCTTTGGAGTAGGCAGGCTAGCTTCAATGAATATCAGCACAAGTACACGATTTTGAACCTAATATCACGATTTAGTACATTATGACTGTGCTACGAAGGTATAAAATCAAAATTTAATATGAAGTTAAACTTTCACGTTGCACGATAAGTGGGGTGTCACGATTCGTTCGCTCTTCGATTTAGCCACAGCGCACCACCTCTCAAATCACCTTCCAAGCAGATCCGCGCACGTATTGCACTTAGCACATAATTCGCCATTGCCACGTGTGAAGGATGCGCCGAATTTCTATCATTATTTTTATATGTTCACGGTTATGTAGACACTTGTCCACAATCCATTGTTTTTGATCACTTAAGTTCTTTCTCCAACCATCTATCCATGATCATCCAATCCACG
>JAFELO010000118.1:735868-752663 GCA_017140195.1 Eumaeus atala
TTGAAATTTATTCGTATGCAGTGCCTCACGAACTGGTTTCTCGCTTTCTAAAAACGTCTGTCTCTAAATTTAATCTTTCCACCAAGAGCAGAGCGAGGATGAAAAATACTGTCGTGCCGCGTCCATTAGGCAAAGTATATTTTTAGATAGTGCTCTCAGCTTCATAAACTTTCACTCTGCTCCTAGTCGAATTGTGCCTATCGTCAGCGTCACTGCTTCTAAGCGCGCTATCACAACGCTATTTATCTTAATCGTGGTTTTTTGTCGTTAGATATATCCTGTGTCGTTGTTCATTTCGAACTTATTAGTGTGTCCAGCTCGTTCTGTTAAATCTGTAAATATGTATTTCATAATTAAATCTGTAAATATGTATGTCATAAAGTGCACCAACATTCTACTCTCTACTCTAAACCCTACGTCGAAAACGAGTAATACATCGCCGCTCATATACGCATCGAACGTTATGCACTGTCAAACACCGATTAAAATTCTACTGCTGGTTTTTTTTTTTAAAACGCACGAGAGCTGTATAATGGAAACACCTTTGTGATAAAACATTCGAGATCTGCAGTAAAATGTTCACAATTGAAAAAAATTGAACGCAAGGTGTAAAATGTTATTTTACCGTACCACGGGAACGTTATGTAACTCTTTATATTTATTGACCCAGTGTAACTTATGGAGACGTTAACACAATTTCAATTAAATAATTACAGATCAATTTATATTGAAATGTTCATTTAAGGCAACCGCATCCACTCTTCTCGCTATAGCACTTTCAGAGTCGTCAATAAAAAATACCAGGAATCGTTCGCGACGAGAGGGGGCGGCATACGGCGCATTCCTACATGCCGCGCATTTCCATCCGATATTGCGCCGCCATTATGCCTTGCTCCAGCCCCGCAACCCACCCCTGTGCCCTTTAATTAAACGGTGAGGCTCGAGATACACGTCTCCACCAGCTGAGTGGAAAATCACGTAAATAGCTTCAGTGCTTAACACGTCGAGTCCATCAATGGGAACTTGTCTGCACTAATTGACCGTCGTTGATGCCGCTCTTATTTGACGTTTATTTTTTATTCGTCACCTTTTTATCGGCGCGCAAAGTCTGTATAAACATCGGAAGACGTTTAAGACTTCGTTTCGTTGTCACGTTTTGTGTTTGAGTCATGTAGTAGGTAGTTAAGTCGCCCGTGAAGAAAAGGGAGCATGCTGACAGTGCACGTATGCGAAAGTTATAACAAACTTTGCTTTTAACTAGCTACTTAGTATTAATAATTATTATTATATTTTGTGCGGATGTTTGTTTATTTGATTATTATTGAAGTTGTAATTATTTTAGCGCGTAAGGGGGAAAAACTGATGAGAGTAAAACTTTGCGTGAACCGTAAAAATTTACTCTCATCAGTTTTCCCTTACGAGCTAGGACAATTATAACTTAATAAAACACACAGTCACCAAAAACCGACACCCCGAAATTAGCTATAGTCAACATTTTAGTTTTTCGTTTGTTTCGCCAAAGAATTATAACTTCTAGTGCGTGTACATTTTTTTAATAGTCCCAGGAATGTAGTAGACATAATCATGTCATTAGCAACTTGAGTCAGAATTTTCTGAAAAAGATTTGTACGAATAACAGCGTAGGACCACGCCCCCGAATAACCGATTTTAATATTCATTTGCTTTCAATTTTAAAGTGCACAAGTAACGTTAAACTTGTTTTCAAACTTCCAAAAAAATATTGAATTCCGATGCTAAAAGTTTGTTATAACGAAGCGACCTTCAAGTTTGCGGTTCTAAGATGAGCATAGATTTTAGAACAAACATACTATAAATTTACTTTTCTTGCTCGTTATCGCTCTGCGGAATAATATTCGAAATTAAAATAACCAAATAAAAAGCTTAAGTGGTTGCCACGACACCGGCAGTTGAAATAATGCGTGTAATTTTACAGCATTAACCTCATTTCTTCTTTTCAATTCGAATACACCGGTATTGTCCTCCTCGTCCTGAACTGCCGTCCCATCGGATTAAGAGAATCTGGGAATAGAGAGTGCACTGTCTTGTGTCTGCACACATTTGCTGCGCACGTGGTGAGCTTTTATAGAGATGGGCAGCCTTAGACGAAATACGGCTAAATTGATATATAAATATAGATGAGTAAATGTATACGATACTTTTTATATTCGGCCTCTGCTCGACGTTTTACTCGAACGCGAGTATGTTATAAAACTCAGGAGGTAGTCCAAAGTGTAACAAATGTAGGAACTAGTAGATAGTCTATGTGATATAGAAATTAGTTTGTTACAGCTAAAATTTGACACCTTTAGCTAGTTTAGCACGCAGCAACATATATATATATATATATATATATATATATATATATACATATATACATATAGGTTTAGTTTATGCGGCGGCACGAAGGCTCCTCGAAGAGCGATGTGATCGTAGATGGATTTATTTGGATTTCACAAATCGAAATATAAATAAAACAATAATGAGTCAGTACGTGTTTCAAATACATCAAATAATTGAGCAACATGACTTTGTAGCGACTGTCATTTGAGTCTACAAATATGTGACCGATTAATGAGGATTCATTAATCGGTCACATATTTGTAGACCTCATGTTGATGACGTCAAGTCCCGTCTCTGGTACAGTGCGCCGAGGTGACGCAACGAGGCAAGGGCGAGGAGGTGAACGGGGAGGGGCTTCACATCCCAACACGGTCTTCAGATAATTTGACCGTGTACAGCTCCGTCTGCCAGAAATACATACTTGCGTAAAAATAATGTATTCTTTCATGTGTAATACTTGTTAATGTTGCAATTAATATTAATGAGAAAGTTAATTTGTCTTACGTTCCGTCCATAAGTCTTTAAGAAATATCTGTGACAGGCGCAAGACGTTTTTGTTTAAAATAAAATAGATAGTTATAATAAACACATCATATGTTGTAAGAGGTAGTGCCATATATGGTGCATGACACTACGTCCTCCTATAAAACGGAATTGGGCTGGCAATACCTGGGAGGTACCTCTCGCTTACTTGATACCGCCATAAAGTGACAGCTACGGTGCGGTTTGTGAGTAGCCGGTGGCCCATTGGTGAAGGGAGGAGGACGCGTCAGTATAATTATGCTGATGTTCATGGGTGTCGGTAGTCGTTGAAATGCTCCGATTGCTCATTTATTCCCCTATACTATAAAAATATATTCATTTACAACATTTATTACTTGTGTCGTACATTCTCATATTTATCAGCTACAGCATGAGCTTTAGAAGTTATGTTTAATATATTACTTATGTATTTGTGACTAGTACATAATATGCTAACTGGAACCTGGAAACAAATGATACGGTGACCAGGTTGGTTGTAGTTCTCCGAATCGATTTGCTGCTACTGTTATTCTTAGACACAGCCACCTTGCTGCTAGACAGATAGAGGAAAGAAACACAAATAAACGTACGTCTATAAAAGCTCGGCATTATATATCAGTTAAATAAAGTACTTACTAGATAAATTTTGGTACTGTAAATACGTACGCCTGATCAACTTTACCTGAGTTTTGATCAGAAAGTATAATTAAAACGCGTCAGTTATTGTTTTTGAAGGCCAGTTATAAGCTACGCAAGTCTCATTAAAATCGTCTAGCGCGAGCCGCCCGGCCGGACTGGAGACAGGCCCGACAGGCTGCCACGCACCGTGACAGCTAATCTGCATGTCGCGCCGTCGTGCGCCATCCCCGAGTCCCGCCGCGGTAAATAGCCGTCTTATAAATAAACGGGGAAACTCCATATTCACCCGATGCAAATGCATAGTCTCACTCTACCACACCAGGTAGGCAAGTAGCTGTTTATCGAAATATTTTTATTTACTCGTTACAAAGTATTAAAAACAGCCTGGGGATATTTATGCTGTCTTAGTTGTTTTGGGAGCAGACACAACTGTGTCTGCAACTGCAGAGAGTAGTATTATCATAGTTGACATTCATCAATACCAATCCACTTTTTTTTTACTTCATATTCTAATTAAAAAGTTTAGGACATCAGTTAATCATTTATTTAGATAACAACAAAACATCATCACGCCAGTTCCTTAACGGGGTAGGCAGAGTGAACGGAGCGCCACATGGCACGACCCATACATACCTGCCTTGCCTCTTCCACTTTCATAACTATCTTCATACAAACACGCCGGTTGCGCAGACTCCGAACAACACCTACGCACAGTACCCGACCAATTTGATCGTGGTTAGTTTGGGTCATCCCCGGTAACAACATCCTTCCACATTCGCATTGTATTTCAATTTCGTTGTAAATATTTATTTAGATTTCTTCTGAGTTACACTGTTGTGAAAATACAAAATACTTACAATTTTATGCTACGAAATATAAACAAATATGTTTATGTTCTATATTCGTTATAATATACTTCACATTAAATTAAAATTGCCTTGCACATGAAAATTAAAGAAAAGATTACTTGAAAACTATTTCCAGTAACTGTTGTATGTATTTGTTGAGTATGACGCTTTACCGTTACAAACACTCATCATAAACACCGGTTTAACAAACATTCTGTCTTAAATGTTTCTTCCGTTGAAAGTAACTAATATAACTCAAAATATTATTTACAGTTCCCTGAACAGTACATAAAAAATAATTGTATCCATTCTTAATTCGTAAAGTTCTAAATGTAAAAACAATAACAACTTCTTTTCACAGCTTCAAAGTTCTGATTTTACCAAAGTTTACATACTATATGTTAGGTAAAATAGATGGCGAGTGTTCTGTATGTTTTAGTTCATGTTAGTTTGTTAAACAAGTATTTTATGAGCAATAAATAATGTTAAGTTAGACGAGTAGCACCAGTGTGGCAAGAACTCGTGAGAACTTGCCTTACTGGTTGATGCCAGACAGCGGAACTAAATTTAAGAAATTGAATAAATATTATGCAATTTGCAAAATTATATAACATTCGCAGTTTGGCATCTGTGTTGCTTCAGTTGCCTGTACTATTTTTTATTATATTGTTAATAATATCAATTTCAAAATATACATATAGATTATTTTTTCAAGCATTTTTTTTTATAAAAATTATATAAGATAAATACTCGATTATATTATTGATTATTCCTAAGCATATAGTGTAAGGACGTCCCAAATTATTGGTAGAATTCGCAGAACACTACATTTTAGTAGTAGTAGTTAGTTCCTAGACACAGAGGATCGGACGCTGATAACTACATAGTCAAAGAATGCCCTATGAAACTGTCTTACACTATTCCTATTATAGAACATTACTGAGAATGCATAATGTCTCCATATTCAGGAGTATATCACCACCCCATTTTACTTATTTCTCGCTCAATCCTCTTGACATTTAAAGATCGTTATTATCTCTTAGGATGTCGTCTACGGAGTAACTGAAATCGACATTCAATCGTTTCGCGAAAGTGCATTTTCTGCCGGAGGCGAGACTCTCGAAGCTGGGCGCTTTAGACGACAATCTCGGGGCCCCCGGGGCGGGTATCGCAACACTGCCGCTCTCCTGTCACCGTGTACCTAACGTGCGCGCAATGCTCTATATATTTCACAAATCTACGATAATGTATACTATACATTTGTGTTTTTCAAATTTCATAATTTGTTTCACTGTAAAAGTAACCCATGGAAGGGGAAGAGGAAAGGTGGGTAACGCATCTGCATGACAACAAGTGTGCCCAATGGTGTGTGTGTCTGCAAAACTCTTGCCCCCCTATAAAAGATAAAAAATCTATTAAGTTCCCAGAATACCATAAACAAATAAAGTTGCATTTCATTGTCAATAGCGTCCACGAACCATGTTAACGTATTCTATGAAAAACGTTTCTGCTGTAAAGCATGAGCATGGGCATAGCATGTCGGCATACTTTTTCCTGTTATAATTGCAGAATCTGTTGTTATGGCTACGCGTCAGTAATGTCAAAGACGTTACTCTCATTTTTTAATTTCTGTAACATTTTTCATATTCCCTATGGAGCACAAGAATAAAAATATTATCTTATTTGGTACAGTCGTTCTGAAGTTATTAGCATAAATTTGCGGGGGTTTAATTTTTAACATTTAACAGATTGGATGAAATATCCCGCCGCCATGTTATTACTAATTGCACATAGATCATGATAGAGTATTAATGTGTGTTGTGAAAGTGCGAGACATGACCTAACGGTACAATCTTTTTGTTCATATCTAAAGTGAAAGGTACGGAAAGAAATCTGTAACACAATAAAATTTTAACAATATGCTTTAATGCTGTGGGTGGACCAGTGTTCGCTTGGAATAGAAGATGCGACCGCAATGAGGGAATACGCATACCACGGTCTGTGTAGATTACAGCGTTATGATTATTTGTCTAGATTAAACCGTTGGGGGTTCGTTATCACTAAATAATTCTCTGTGGAGGAAATTGTACAAGAAGAACTTAGATTTAATGACTGTGATTAAGAGATTTACACAGGATACTAATATTATTAAAGTGGACATTAGCAATTCGATATATAACTCTTAATTACCTGCTACATAAATGCTTCTAATTGATAACTTCTACCTGTAACACTTGTATTTGTTGTATAATATGAATGCCTATGAAACCGGTCCTAAATGTATTTGTTTAAACATCACAATATTCTTTAAAGCGTTATATGATAACATTTATAAGCTTAAGTTAGATTAGCCTTTCTTTCGCAACTGTGTTTGCATAATTGAATATGAGCATTTGCAAGTCGCGTCACGCGCGCTCTACCCGACTTGGCATCCTTAATTGCCCTACGTATTATTTGCCAATTAAAGTAAATTCTCATCGCGGACGTGACACGAAACCGGAATAATTTTAGTGCTAAGATCTTACCCCAGTCGTTTAATGCATAACCAAATAAACACATCGTAGAGGTGTGATTAGTTATCGGAACCAAATAATATAATAAACAAGTCCATTGGGATATTATATCTATTGTAAGCACTTTCAAAAATGTAGTTTTGGCATTAATTACAGCCTGGCATATCTTAAGGATTTTGTATACAAAAACTTATATGTTGGAATACAAAGGGCTAAAAGTGTTAAAGGATTAAGTATTTAAAAAAACGTTTAGTGCTATGTTATGTGGTTCCTCAATAGAACATTATTCCAAGGCAAATCTTTCCTGTTTGCCAAACGTGGTACACACAACATAATAGCTATTCCGTTGAATACAATCGGTATATGCTTTTCATTATATGGCATTAAATGGAATAGGCGTTTTGACAGTAAGCCCCATAAAGTATTTGGAATTCAAGGCCATCTGTAGCATGTAGAAATCGAGTTCCCGGTCGGTTCGGGAATGGCTGGCTCGCTCTCGGCTGGCCGGCTGGAATGCGTGCAAAATAAACGAGTCCAACTGGTTCTCTTGCAAGTCGTCTCTGTCCCCTTGTACGCAGACGTAGCCCGCTACACTACGTTCCTCTCGCTCGCTCGATATACTTTCGCAGTATGATATACCTTACATTCAACCTAACATCACATATTCCGTTTGAAACTAAGTATTCAACAGAAAGGTTCTACCTATATTTACATTATGAAATCTAATTGCTCTTTGTTTTGATCTTATTTAAGTACGTACGTACACTTATTTGGTTACCCCATCCTGAAACGGCTAAACGGATTTAAAATTTAGCCATGAGGCAGATACCATTGAATGCAAGACCTTTTGTTACAAGAACGATCCTCAAGGGTGCAGATAGGGGATGCGCGAAACAAAAAAATGTTCATCCACAGTCATAAGTACCTAAAAAAGGAAACGAAGGAAAAAATTGGACCAAATGGTAGGTATAATTAAAAATATTATGATTTACATATGTACACACTGTGTTGCTATGGAAATAGAAATAACGCGGTCATTGAATATCTTATCTTCTTATATAGAAGATGTATGTCATATCAATAATCTACTGAATGTATTTTCTTGTGCTTTTCACCTATAGACAGAGCGCTGCCTAAGAAAAATTTTAGTGAATGTTTTAGCACGGACGGAAATTGTACACAGTTACATATATGAGCAAAATCTCATTAAAATCTGCCCAGTAGTTTTCCAGTAGTAGAAGATCAGCTCTAGACTTGTTGATGACATTAAGATTCGAAGCAATTTACAAAGTATATTTGATCAAATCTGAAAGGACGGAACTTAGGAAGGGTTTCTTGTTTTGTTATTAGATAGCTTGTGACGGTATAAGAGACCTATTTAAATAAACCCAATTTTGACCCCTGTCCGTTACATATGAAATCGTTTAGATATTTTTTCGACCACTTGATTCTAATAAATGTGGACAGAATCTTAAATTGCTAAGAAATTGTTTTTGTGCCCATGTCGTTTGTTGTATTGTTCCTTTAACGTTTAGTGTTGTTCTTGTAGTATTTTACACATGATTGGGTACCTAGGAGGTGGTCCTCTTTTACATAAAGCTGGGACATGCTGCATCTGTGCTCTCGATGAAATAAACAATCTATGTGCTTTAGGTAGCAAACCATGTACAATCTACATCTGCCGAAGTGTTCGTGTGATGTGGAGGCGTCGGCAGACACTCGCCGTCACCGGTCCTACTGTGTTGTTAGACTCGTTTGCAAAAAAACTAAAAGAACAAATACATTGTTTGTGTAAGATGATAAGTTTCCGTTATTTATAAAACGGTATCGGTTACGGTGTACGATCCACAAGCGGTAATTACTAACTCTAACAACGAGACTATCGTATTTTACTTTTATATCTCTCGCGATATTTCGCAGCCATTCAGTAATTTAATTTCTCGTCATGATCAACGGCACCAGGAGATACTCCAGTAATACAGATAACGAATGTTCTCTTGCAAGTCGTCTTTGACCATTTGGGTATACTTGTGGCTCGTGAAGTGACGTTCTAAGGTGAGCAAATTCTTGAGTATATCAAGAAATTCATCCTTGGCCATCACGTTTTACTCCTGCTTGATAGCAGCCTGCTTTCTGGTTAATATGGTTGATGGTTTAGGTGCTTCACAGTCTGATGATGTTGACCAATTAGCTAATTTTTTATCTACACTAAGTAATTAATATTTTAATCTAATAAAATAACTACAGAATTTTATAAAAGATTGTTGAATCTATTAGAAGATAAGGAGATATTGGACATTTAGTATAAACGTAGAGCGCAATGTGTTAGTAGCGGATACACGCCGCGCGTCGTCCATACATCTTGTGACGAGCAGTGATCTATTGCCGCTGATCAAACCTGCTGCCGACCGCACGGCCGCGCCGTCGCGTCGTACAAGCATCATCTATATCATATGCTCCCAACGTTTACCTAGCCTTTCTATAAATTGAAATTCTTTGTACACAATAAGTCTTCAAGTTTGATAGATTGAAGTTGATTAATGTTCTGTTGTTACTGTGTTGGCGTTTACGAGCACAGAAAATCAGAAATTGTATCATTTAATAATTGATCTTTCATTGTAGTGATTTTTAGCATACCTAATGCTTGAAGTGCTAAATGAACAATCTACATAAATCCATGCAATATTGGCATTCTCTAGATATGTCCCTGGTCGATCCGTTAGCCTATTACAACGTTACACCCAATACTTACTGCAGAACATAAAAGTTAGCTCGCTAAGTTTGCTGTACATGGCAGATGTAACAGCAATTGTAATGTGATACCTGTTTTGCCTGGGACTCCTTGCGCCCAACTATTGCCGACACAGACCGACAATAACCTGTTTGTGTGAGCTAAATGATTCATAATATGTACTTTAATTTCCATTGCATTATGCAACTGCATTTATGTCAAGGATAGAGTTTACCGACGCCCGGGGTTTGGTTGCAAGATTTTGTTACTCGATACGCTTGACTTGCTTGCTTGCTTGCTTGCTTGAGCTTGACGCATGAACAGAAACTCAAATCTTTACCCAATCAGTGGCTTAATGTAGGTTTGAAGGGCTATTGCGCCCGCATTGCCCGAAAAAGCGGAGAAGAAGCTATATGGTTGACGTAAGAGCCACTCACATTTTGGATATTGAAGATGTGATGCCGGATTACAATATATATTATGTTACACATATTGTGCCAAATTTTATACAATTCCGTTCTGTATCTTTTACCTGCAAGTAAGTATAACATAAAGCTTTCGCATTTATCACTAGTGTAAAGAAAATAAATAATAATAAAATAGAAAAGAAAACGTAATTATACAAGATAAGGAATTAAAAAAAATACGCGCAAAAGACTACAGTGTAAATAGGTAACTCCAGTGTTGTTAAGACATTAGCATATCCTAGCAAAGAGAAAATAAGGAGACACTCATTAGCCGGTACTTAGCTCATTATCCATACAATTCTTGCGCTGTACACGACGATCGGCATGAGAACACAGCTACATACAGAGCGATCTGTTAAAATGTATGGAAGATGCAACATTTGTTGCACAATTATCATTGCTTATATGCTCGTTTTGGATATTGTATTTTTGCATAAAATGTCAAAAGGAATACGAAATTCCTCCCACTTAATAGTATAAATGGTAAAATTTTACGTATGTTTAAGTTAGCTATTACTTAAAGCAAACACTATGATTTGATTGATATTTGTAAGAATATAAAATTACTTTTTAACCTGAGAAAATAATGTTTTCCAGAGGATAGATTACGCACGTGAAACCCTGAAGCACAGTTATGGCATATATATAAAACGTTCTTTGACGTCCGTCTGTCTCATCTCAAACATCGTAAATACAATTTGAATTTTCGCATTGGTAGTGAGTATAATTAAAATAACAGATACAATCCTCAAACTAGCAACGTGTTTTGTTTAGTCAGTAATAATAATTAAATTTAAACACAATATCTTAAGCTACTACGCATAATTGTGTTGAAGTGAACATTTTCTCACAGTTTGTGAAATATATATTTCCTTCTCTCTTTTATCGTCTGCATAAGTTTTAATTGGTTTTTTAATTGCACCACTCATATAGCCGATAGTGAAATATTATGACTTCTAATGTTTGTCATCCCTGTGGGACGTTTGGCCCAATAGAGTGGAGCATTTATTGGTTCTTAAGGAAACTCATAAAATAAATCGGTTAACTCAGTCTCATGTTACAGTTTCACTTGATTTTTACTCGGAACTAAGCGCTTTGCTTCCACTTGATGAAGTGCTGAAGTATGTTTAGAGATTTAATTTACACGACGCCTATGTTGGAACCATTATTATAGGACGTGTTCTGTTAGAACTTTATGCAACATTATATATAGCTATATTATAACTTCGCAGACAAATTGGCAGATACGAACGGTAAAGATGTTAGGTTCACAAGAAACTTTCGTGAAGTGATGGTCTTGTACGACTTGAAAGACGAAGACTTGACTTGTACGAAACCATACATCTGGTACTGAGTATGATCATATAGCCACTAAAACACTCCAATTTTCTCTCCTAGTTGGTCCACTTGTGCTATAATAATCATGAATAAGGATATTTGGAGTGCGTTTGGTTGTAATTGTTATCGGGTCGCGCGGTGGGAGCGCAGGAGTTTTTGTCGGCGGCTCGTTAGGTGGCGCCGCTACAGTACTCGTGGTCGAGGGCCGCTCCAACTCTTTAACTGCCTACACGAAGGACACTCGACGACGCACTCTCCTATTATAAACTGCTCTTTTAATGGTTTGCGCCAATTTTAATTATTCTCCCGATTTAATTTCCAGTTTTCCGAGTTTGTTTTAACAGTAAGTTACATACTTCACTTCGAACCCTATTTTAGATTGGAGTTCAAATTTACGCAACGATAAACAATATTTTTTAACTGTTCGTAGTCTATAATTAAACACGTTGAGTGGTAAATAGTACTTATATTGTTCATATGTAAAGTAGCAAAGTGAATACTTAGAACCGTATAGGTAAAGCCGTGTGTTCTAGCTTCTAGATAATGAGAGTCTCGAAACTCGAGAACTATCTCTCCCTTCTTCAGTCGGCGTGAGATTCTTTAACGAAGACATTCAGGCTCGCTTGTAACCTTTATTCATTAGCGTTCCTATTGTCGGGATGGAGTTGTGCATTACACGGCCCGATGAAACGATCTGCCTTTATCCGTGTCCGGGTGAAACGCAAATTCGAGCGGTAATCCCGTTAGTTTGCGATCGGCTGACCACTTCTATTGCAGCAACAAAATCTATTAAGTTCGCTAGCTCCCTCGATACCCGGCGAACAATTGTGCAGGCGCGGACTTAGGTTTTGCGTCTAAACGGTCGAAAATAACACCGCCGCTGATTAGCATGCGTACAATATCCACCAAATTGGTTAATACACTTAAAATACAATCGCGCCATGAACGCACCGTAATCTGGTGACGCGGCTGCCGATGAGCATATTAATTTGTCGCGGGAATAGGATTAGAGAGCAAGTGGAGTGGGGCGCCGCGCCGCGCATGATGCGATCAGCGGCTTATTGTGTTTATGGAAGCTATTACTGCTCTTCAAATTATCTCTCCTATTGTTTGTTCCCTGTATAGTGCATCTATAGAGAACAAAGCGAGGTGAGTCGACAAAATGTTTTGTCTCCTTTTTGTAATAATCTTATGCTTTTACTTGAAGGATTTCTACGGTTTCTCCTATGCTTGTTGCGATATTTACCAACCCTTTTTAAAGCCATTACAAGCCCTAGGTGTTATCTATAGAATGTGAGTAGGCATTTGCTAAAATGGTTGTGATATAAATGTTCATCATTTAATACCTTAATCTATCCTGATTAATGGAATTGGTATGTTGACCTCGGATATCAAAAAAGTGTTAATCTGATAATTGCAATTAGGTTAATTAACCGAAGGATAACAATTCGGTTAATTATAACGCACACAAATACATTAGTAATGACGTCGGTATAAGCAAAGGGGGTGCTGGTATATTGTATGCGCTAAATGAGCCCCACATACATAAACATTGATATTAATAAAACGTGGCCTGTAACGAACATATATTTCATTTATTACCCGGTTACGACACATATTGCTGACTCCGTACTTTATTGTTTATTAATTCAAAATTAGTGCGCCTTGTTTCCCTACAGTGGATGTAAGCAATATTTCTTACTTTGACAGCAGGATTGCGGCACATTCGGTCCGCCCCTGCCTTCCGCCCGCCCTGCCGAGACGAGGCACAACTTTCTAAGCGTCGTCGTCCCGTTTTATTTCGCCTCGCGGGAAGTTTCGAACCGAAAGCTTTTCAGTCTTCATTGTCTTTTCGAGTATCCGCTATTGAGGTTAAATTAAAATTAATATTTATTTTCTAAACACGAATCGAATAATAGCCACGGGCAATGGATACGCAAAAGTGGCACTGCTAACAAGCCACCATAACCTGGCACCTACCCGATCTACTTTCAAAGGACACAGAAAATAATTCATCAACGCTGGTCATGCGGCGTCTGAATGACAAACACGAACGGAAGATTTATACTTTATATATTACATAAAAAGGGAGATCTAAACGGTTTCAATAGTACGCTCCCGTAATACCCCGTAGCAACAAGAGCATGGCTGTTATGTCTTGTAGTCTCGTGTTGCCCTCGCTGGTTTTTCTTTCAAAGCTCCGCCCTTTGAGCGTCGACAGACATTTATCCGCCTTTGACACAATCCGCTCGCCCTATATATTTGTGTGGCTTACATGTTTTATCAGTTTTGTGTCGACAGTACTTTATATTTATATTAATGTCATAATTATACAACTTTAACAGAGCACTGATACAGCCTGGATCGCGCAACACTGAAGGTGTCTAAGGCTGGTGTACAGTAACTGAAACGGTAAAGATTGTGGCACATTATCTTACTGATAGGTTAAGGCTGGTGGATATAGCCATAGGTTTTTTTACATGTTATAAAATGAAAAACGTTGCATTTTTTTTTATAGAATAGGATTGCGAACGTGCAATCGGAGCCTTTTTTTACAACTACCGACGCCCATACACATCCCCATAATTACTATGCCGATGCGTTCCACTCCTTCCCGCCCCCTAATGGGCCACCGGCTACTCACGAACCGCACGAAATGCGACACAGAAGGTGGCATTTTACCCCATTATACATTTGTATTGGTGTTTGTGTATAACTCTTTCATGCGAAAACTGCACACGGATTGAAACAAAATTTGGCACAGATAGACTACACGTGAATGTTACGCTTGTATACTTCACGCCGGTGAAGTCACGTGGCGCTGCTAGTTTCTAAACAAATTGCGACAAAACACGTTACAGTGATTATTTTTATTGTAATTAATAATTTATATTTTTATGTGTAAAATGTTTTATAAATGGATGGGTAAACTAGCATCACCCCGCGGTTTCGCTCGCATAACTCCAGTCCTTTTAGTCGTAGCGTCATGCTAAAGGTAGTCTACAGGCTATACCCATAGACTTCCTCGATAAGTTGACCATTCAACACAAAAACAATTGACAATTCTGGTCGGTAGTTCCTGGGTTCAGCGCCTTCAAACAAACAAACTCTGTAGCTTCGTATTGTTACCATTGATAAGTAGGTACAATAATACAGCCATAAAATAATGGCACTGTCTGTTTAAACTATAGCAGATATCTGCACACAAACTTAAATATGCCGGCACCCAGGGGGGTACTGGGGACCACAGACCATCGAACTTTGTACGGCTAAGGGTTAGTATTTAACTAGTAGTTTACAATTACAAAATAACATTTGTATCAACTCGTATAAGCAGAAGTTACAATGACTAACAGTTGATGAAGAATGAACATCTTAATAATATTATTGTCGTCCTAGCCGAAATTCGGCTAGCCCGGCCATATGCACAGTGTGTACGCGGACGCTGGCGCATTCCCCATTCTCTTATTGTTCTGTTCCGATTTTATGTTTGTGCCAAAAGTATGTAACGGATTTTAAGGAAATTTGATAATACACAGGCTATAGATGTACTAACGATGGTCTCTAACGTAACGTAACGTAATATGGGTTGTAACGCGATAACCGGCGTTAACATATGTTGACGTCCGGCTAGCTCGGTTGTTAATGTGGCTGTTAAGTCCGCGTGTTACGCCAGTGGTCGTGGGTTCGAATCCCGCCCAGTTCATGGCTGTATATGTATTTATATAATAAAAATCTTAAATATATCAAATTTCTTAAATTTATAAGAGAATATTAAATATATTTCCGATGTCTAGTACCTATAACACAAGTCTTTACGGTACTTAGCACAGGGCTAGGCTGACGTGGTGTGATAAGTCCACATATATTATTATTGTAACGTATTTGCCATGCCATGTTGTAATTATACTCCACACGGACGGGGCCGCGGGCAACAGCTGGTCGTTAAAATCCCAAACTAGTAGGAAATCTGGTAGAGGATGGGAACGCCGTGTAAACAGCACGTCCTGGGGTATATTATTTATTGCGGTGGTCACTTGCCAACCAGTGATCCGATTAGCTCGTCTGTTAGCCTCGTCAGCTAGTTGAAAAGCGACGCGGACCCACAATATTAGCTCGTCTGTTAGCCTCGTCAGCTAGTTGAAAAGCGACGCGGACGCACAATATTAGCTCGTCTGTTAGCCTCGTCAGCTAGTTGAAAAGCGACGCGGACGCACAATATTAGCTCGTCTGTTAGCCTCGTCCGCTATTTGAAAAGCGACGCGGACGCACAATATTAGCTCGTCTGTTAGCCTCGTCAGCTAGTTGAAAAGCGACGCGGACGCACAATATTAGCTCGTCTGTTAGCCTCGTCAGCTAGTTGAAAAGCGACGCGGACGCACAATATTTCAACATCACATAACACTTATGTTACACTAAAAAAGGACACGACACATATTCATGTTTTTGAGTGTAAGAGTGTTTCGCTCGCTCATTTAAACACTTCTAATCGTAGTTCGATGTAAATTTATTTGTTTAGTAAACAATATTATATGGAAAAAAATGTTTATATTTATAAATGTATACTTAATACATAGCCATAACAGAAGACATGTATGATTCATATGTACCGTCTTAAAATATGTACAAAAATGTGTATATTTATAGGACGTCCACTTGCATAATAATTACGAAGCAAGTAGACGTGAATATGAAATTCCATATTTTTTAAGAATATATTTATAAACACGAATAACGTTCTTATCACTGTAATTTTTAGTAAATATTTACAATAAATTAAATCAACGTCTGTGTACTGTGGCCCCATGGGGGGATAAGCATAGTAATTTTGTGGATGTTCATGGGCGTCGGTAGTCCTAAAAGGCTGCCGTTTCTCGTTTGCCCCCCTATTCCATATAAAAGAAGCAACGACTGTAGCAAAACACAAGAATCATTGCAGAGTAAACGGGTTTATAGATTTAATTACTAAATGAAATGCGTTTAAGAAGAAACATACGTAATAGCTTTCATTAAATTCTAAAAGTGAAGAATGACTTTGTAAACTTGTAAATAATATTGCATCACTCACCTAAACAATACGAAATAGGCTTTACATGATTTAATATAAGAAATGTTCTTTCACAATCTACAAAACGCTTTATAAATTTATTTAAAATATTCACTTAAATAATATCATTATCATCACCCGGACGATGTCCACTGATGGACATAAGCCTCCCCCACAGCGCGCCACGGTCACGAGAAGAAATAATATAAATAATAATAATTAATGTAATAGCATTAAGGATATGTCTTACTCAGATGTTTCTCTTTTACATATTTTTAACGTTTCTTTTTTCGGAAGGGCCAATTTGCGACCATTGGGGTGGGGGGGGG
>JAFELO010000118.1:752672-783777 GCA_017140195.1 Eumaeus atala
GGGGGTTTCGATAGGAGGGCAACGCATCTGTAACAATCACGCGAATGTCCGTGGGCGTCGGTAGTCTTCAAGAGGCTCCGTTTGCTCTCTTATGCTATAAAAAAATTAAAAGGACATACTAACGTCGTGGCTGTTGCAATTGCCGAAATAGTTAATCGCCAGCGAAGACATTTTGATGTTCTAGTTTAACGAATACATGCGTAGACATCGTGTACATCTAACTGTAATAATTTACTTATACTTTTATTTAAATTCATTTCTATTATAAATAACCAACCTTAACTCAACAAGATCTGGATTGTGTGTATTTATTGCAAAGAACCTAGTTATTGGACTGGAGTCCTCCTGCACAATGATCAGAGATATGTTAAATAACCAACCTTTACTCAACAAGGTCTGGATTGTGTGTATTTATTGCAAAGAACCTAGTTATTGGACTGGAGTCCTCCTGCACAATGTTCAGAGATATGTTAAATAACCAACCTTTACTCAACAAGGTCTGGATTGTGTGTATTTATTGCAAAGAACCTAGTTATTGGACTGGAGTCCTCTCAGAGATATGTTCAATGCGCGACCAACACTATTTTTTTTCCAAATAAGAACAGTTTCGGAAATATCATTTGCATGGATCCATCCTGCTGAAGACAATCACTTTATCAAAATTGTCAACAGCATTTATATGCCCAAGATGCAGAAGTAACCAGTACATTTGAAATAAATGTATATTCACTTTACGTGTTACTTTAATGCCTTAAGTCGCTTCAGTGTGTTCGTGTAAGCTCAAGTAAATCACATTAGGATTATATGTAAATTTATGAAGTTGAAACGTAATGCTCTCAAATTTTTCGCCACGACATGCGGCATATTGTATCACTTGTAAATGTCTCTTTACGTACAAACTTGTAACACTAGTTTTGCACAGCTCGCGTTTGGTGTGTCGCTGTTCTAGTTAGTTTCCGTAAAACGCTTCAAAACTTTACCAACTCCTTAATCCTGCGCGTGTACATAATAAACATGAAGTTTTGGAGAACATTTTGTGCTGATCTCAGCCCATGTCGCATGCTGGTTAAAGTTCCATCGTGCGGCATATGTCGGCTAGATTAATCCGAGGTAGGAGGTTTACGGATGCACTGAACTCATGGAACATGGAGCAGAAGGTTGTTAGCATAATCCATGTAACTGTATTGGTGGAATTCTTTAATGCAAATAATGCCTGTTATGATGAGATAGATGACTGTGTTTATATCGTGAATACTTACTTTTATTTAACACAGCTCATCACATCACATAAGCAAAATATTTGGATATGTTTTATTTCTTAAAAAATAGTTCTTATTTTCTTTTATTTGGTTTCCTTAAAAAATATTTTTCTGTGATATAAAAACTTTTTTTAGACAGACAAAAATATTATAACCATTAAATAAGGCTTTCTTATTTCTTACTACCAGAACTCACAAAAAGGTATTAATATTTTTTATTTAAATTATATCTAGAGAAACGATAAAAATGTTTAGTTCATTAGCATTTTTTCTTGCCTTTTTTAAAATCTACTGCGTGCTTTTTTATAGTCACATGTTATATACTTCTACATGTTGATGGGTTACGCTAGGAACACATCTGGTGGGTGACCACCCCAAGAGATAGACTCTAGCTGAGGAGCATTGCGTGTACAATGCAAGCTATAGGACATCTCTGACGTGCACACCCAAGGTGTCCTCAGCTCGTGGACTTCGGGGCCGTACTGGATACTGTATGAGTCACCGGCATCAGCTGTCATAGCTGTCATCACAATACATTCAACATCACATTTAAGCATAATTAATAATGAAATGTTTTATTTGTTTCAGGTAATAGATCATTGTCGCACAAGTTATAAGCCAGCAAAAGGTATTGCGGCGGGCTCGCCGAGCGGCCCTGGTGGCTCGTATGTAAATGTGTTCCTATAAACCGACGTCACTCATTTGCATTCATAGGCTCGTAACCCTTGCGCGCTCGTCCTCCTCGTGCAGCCTCTTGCCGCTGTCGGCTTAAAGCTCCTCGACGTTCGCACAATAATTTACGACTCCCCGTGTAATACGGCGGCCGGGATATGAGTTTGCCGATGAAGATCGTGATGCCGTCTCGGTATCCTTCGATTTACATATTATATTAAACTCTTCGCCGGTCGGGCCGGTATTTCGCGTCGCCACCGGCCGTTACCCAACAACTTTTCTCAATTTTTTCGCCCATAAAACGCCCTAAACTTTTCCCCATCCGCCGCACGAGGTCGAGTGTAAATACACTTTTTATAATGTACTTACTCTGACGTCCGTTAAAATGACTGTACTTATTAGGAGAAGTCGTTTCTTCTCTGCCACCGCGGGAAACCGGCTTTGAAAATACAACTATATTTTTTCGAGTTTCAGTTTAGTGAGAGTCAAGAAATAGCTCGACGTTACTATACTATTGTAGAATAATGTGCATAAGAAAGCGATAAATTAAATGACATTGTTTGAAACCAATTTTTTTTCATACTATACTTACGAGGTAGTGCCACTGCTGCTTGGCAGCCTATTCAGACCGAGACATGAGATACGTGTCGATCAATTGACAAATGCCTCAGAGGCTACAATTCGCGCAGCTCGTGCGGGTCCGGGTGACCCAATAGAGGCTTTCCCCTAAGGAGGCCAGCGCGCGTTATTATAACTCATGAATGTCAGTATGTATGTCCGTCGGTCACCGATAAGACTCAAGTTCTTTTATTATTATTTTTTCAAGAAAAACTTGAATTTTTCTTTTATCAAGAAAAAGTCTGCTAGACTGCACTGACATGTAAATTGTTGGAACTCTTCATCCTCGAGGACTACTGCAATGTGCACTTGCTCTAGTCCCTCGAATTAGTAGTTAGTGTCCTAACCGTTAGTTAAGAATATACTAACAGTTAAAAAATCGCACTACTAAATGGTCTCTGATTTTTTTAAATCTTATATAATAGTCAAGATATAAGATGGGAGTGCGTTCACACTTTTCATACAGCAGCGAGGATTATCAACATTTTCACTCAACAACTCTAATATAACTAATGAGGTTAGTCAATTTGTAAAGGCTACTGAACACAATATCCACTGTTCTCTATTCGTTACTTATGCATAAGTCTAAGGTTACCCTTACATTGTTTTACATATTATTTCGGTTCTTCATACCTTGCGTTTGTGTCGATGTGTTACATACAAACATTGATTATCTCGGGCCGGCAGTCATCAAAAGCCTGTCAGGGACATGATTGTGCTTTAAAATAAATATGTACAGTATCTACAGGTTAGCTAAACATTTTCAGCTAGCCCTGGTTAGAGCGTACTGGCGAATTTATCACAGGCCGTCAAAGTAATAACCTAGCACCGACCCTAAGCCGTCTATTCATTATGAAATTCTCAAGGCCTAAAATACGAAATGTCATTGTAACACTGTATTTAAGGGAGCGAAAAGTAGGTGCCAACTATTGACAATATCACCTGGTTTCTTTTGTTTGTTTTAACAATGTCCATAGCGTGTGTCCCCCCCCCCCTTGAATTCTCTGTAGTATTTATGAATTTCTATTTTATGTACATACGTCACATAGTAAACACTTGTGCAATTAAAATTGTCCAAGAAGAATGATTTTCTTTTATATAAAAATGCTTCAATGTTACTGCTAAAGTTGAATTATTTCTCTGTATTTGAAGAGGTTGTATATACAGACGGAAAGGAAATACAACCTTTCGAAGTAGGTACTTAAGTAAGTCATTGAAAAGGACATTAATTACAGTCATGATTCATTTTTATCTCTTGAAACACCCTAGAACTCCATAATTCCCCAAGAGAACGATGTGCACCGAGAGAACACCAACAAAATTGTTATTTATGGCACATAAACAATGTAGCAACTGTATAAACGTCCATAGCTCATCTTGCCAATGCTATCCATACTAGTAACACAAAGGGGGTAAAACCGAAGGGTTTGTTCGAACGTGCCTATGTCAGTAATCTTTATGAGAGATCTGGGAAGAATATAGGCTACATACCATGAGGCTACGACTATTGGACCAGAGTTAGTGGGGGAAGCCGCAGGGAAATACTATTTTATAAGTACGTACTTACAGTGACTGTGTAACTAGTGTTATTGAACCTTACTGACTACGCGTGCATAGGTCGCAGTCGTACAGTCCACTAAAAATACAATAATAAAACACGAAGATACATATCGTGAAAATATGTATTTTTTGTAAGAGGTAGTGGCCGTGCATGGTGCGTGTCACTACACACTCCTGTGCGACGGGCCGGCATGACCGGGGAGTTACCCCTCACTCATCGCCGTAAAGTGACGCCTACGGTGTCGCGTTTCGTGCGGTTTGTGAGTAGTTGGTTGGTTGGCCCATTGGGGGGAAGGAGGTGAGAGGGATGGCAACGCATCGGCATAATTATGCTGATGTTCATGGGCGCCGGCAGTCGTTGAAAGGATCCGATTGCTCGTTTGTCCCCCTATATTATAAAAAGGGTGTTGTTATCATGTAAATTATTATGTTAATATCTTTTTATACATTTGCGATTGGTATGCACATATTTTATGCGATGAGTCACTTTTACACATTATATGGGATTGAAAGTACTTGCTATTATTGCAAGTACTTATAACAATATTATCATATCGGAGGCATGACCGAGGACGTCGGAGCAATAACATTGCCACGCTGCATTGCAGCCGAAATGGGCCGGCACGACCGAGAAAGGAGACACATGGTACCGGCGTAAGGTATGCCGTCGCCCTTGGCACTTTTTGTGACTAGCCGATGGCTCATTACAGGGGAGTTGGAAAGATAGGCAACACATCTGCATTATTATAATGCAGATGTGTTGCCTTTCTTTCTTACATAAAACCGCCGTAAAGTGACTTCTTCAGTGTCGCGTTCCGTGCGGTTTCTGAGTAGCCGGTGGCCCATTGGGGAAGGTGGGAGGAGGGCAATGCATCGGCATAGTAATTATGTGGATGGTCATGGGCGTCTGTTGTCATAAAAAGGCTCCGATTACTCGTTTGCTCCCCCTATTCTATAAAAAATGCGGAAGGCTGTTGGCGTCGTCAGTTGTCAAGGGGCTCCGACTTCCGACGTATTTTTAATCTCTCTTTAATGATATTGAGTAATCTTACTGCCTCTTGGAGCGTATTATTCATTTATATCATATGCGAAACAGCGACAGCTCAGTAGCAAAGCACAGTTGTAAACTGAATAGTCGTAGCAGGCACACAGCCCGTAGATAAAGAAGTTTTGCCATACCTCTTAAGGCTATGGTGCAGGCAAACTTGTTAACAGGCCGGAGTATCTCCTCTTATTAGTATATGTGTTATTTTTAGTGCCTTGTGGTAAGCAGGTTCAATCACAGATGTGAGGTGCCAGGTTCGAGCCACGGGTCAGACTAGAAGGTGATAGTTATAAGATTTTTTCATTTCCCATTCATAGTCAAGGAAGTTCAGGCAAGCTGTCGTTCTACGCCTAGGTCCTCTCCAGTTGTGTCGTACTGCCGCACGACGCTGTCACGTGCGTGTCAAGGAAGATTAAGAGAATAGCGAGTGCACCTGAGTCTGCGCTCACACTTAGACACTTTAATATCTCCAGACTCCAGATTAATAATGTCCTCCTCACGCTGGCGCTAGTTTCGGTTCTTATTATTATCTGAAAGATTTTTATCTCACACACTAGGACCCTTTAGAATCCTAGATTAAAATATCGTACTCGGATTGTGAGCATACGATTTGACACCTGGCACCGATGTCTAGACGAGCACAGAGTGTAAGTGGGCCATAATATATGGACGTTGCTAACACAATTTGTTTGCACCTAATGTTTAACATTGTGATATTGGCAATTCAGAAATATTTTCACTCCAGAAGTGTGTTAAGTAATGTTATTTCTAATATGCGCGAGTGACTAAATTTTTTTTACCGTAAAGTACATGAAAATTATCTAATTGGAAATATGTTCCAGAAGTAACAAAAACTCTTATATCCATAGTTATGTATTTAAGTTTTAAAAGATATTATCCAGGTGCCTGAAAGGTTTTATAAAATTACAATTCAATTATATTCTCCTACTATTATAACATAACTTGTAGCTTTTCGTAGCGAGAATTGTATGTGTACCTGGTAACAGCAGTAGCTGGTACGTACATAGCTACGGGTTTATTTATACCCATATATAACTTCATAATATGGTAATCGATTGTATAAATACAGCCACATCGGCCACGTTAGTGTACGGACGGTGACAGTTTAAAGCACATTGATAGAAGCTCGCGTGACACGGCTCCCCCCGTATCGGGTGGCTCGCCCCCTCGTTAAAACTCGGAAATTGGACGCACTTTTGCAACCCTTTATGTTATTTTGTGTGCCATTATAAACGTATTCGATGTCTTGATCGAGTTCTATAATTAGCACTTATCACAGCATTGAACGATATAACGCCAGTAGACATATCTCGAAGCGGCCGCCCGGTGGCAGGACTTGCGTTCCGATAGCGTCAATCTAAGACTCAATTAGTGGGATGCGATTATCCGAGTCGGATCCAGTGACGAACCCGAACATCGGACGGTGATTCGTCCCCCGAACACAAGCGCGCAAATTTTATTAATTAAGCCGTGTCTTATCTCTTGTTAGCACTCATTCTATTATTTGTCTTTTCGCCGCTCATTTCCATAATTTCATCGTCCGGTAATTACTCACTGAGAGGTCCTTGTTTACACGTTTTGTCACCGCTGTGACGTGTAACGGCATTAGACATATTTAGATTGTGAGATACGAGTCCTGGAAGCGGGAAGTAGTTTTTTTTAATCAGCATGCCACATCAACATTATAAAGCGGGCTTTAGAATTCTATACAAATATGAGCTTAGTGGTTTGACCATTGTTTTCCACTTCTGCGAGATATGGCTTTTGTTGTTAAAATGATGCGTCGGCCGAGGGCTGGGGGCGTGTGTGGTGGGTGTGAGTGGAGCGACCACTCTCCCGCGCTGTGTTTAATTAGCTTAATTGACATTGCGAGGCGCGGTGTCCGACGGATTGTTTGCTATATCGTGTTTCGGTGTCCGGCGCTCGCCCGCGTGCGTGCCGCGTGCTACCACCACCGCACCACCACAGCAGCACAAGCTGCCGCATGAATACTGTATATATTTATTGAGTCATTATACACAACACCTAAATATGTCACTCACCATGCACGATAACAATCGTCTGACACGGGATTTTTTTTGTTTTTTTAACTCCATAGTTTTTCAGCCAGACAATTTTGTACCAGCACTTTAAACGAATTATAACATGATTATTATTTACATATTTTATATTTACATTTGCAGCGTGTCTTCATGGTAAATTATTTAAAAAAAAATATGCACACACAAAATACACATTTACGTTACAACATTTGTAATGCAAACAGTTAAGTGAAAAGTTCTTTGGTGTTACAGTCGAAGTTTTCAATTTTATATACGTTATATTATAGTTGTATTGTCACTTGAATACCTTTCCCATCTGTAGCCGGGAACAGCTTTGCAGGACACGGTATCGAATAGAATGGGTCGTAGTTATTTGATTGATTCGATACGATACCAACCTAAAAGTCATAGAGATAATGTAGATAGAGAGGGGAAGCCAGCCAATAACGCGGCAGTGTAAGTCGAGAGAGACAGCATGTGTGGTTCACTCTTTTTTCATTTATTGTTCTCTTCATTAGAGAGGTTAGATAGACAAAATAGTGCTGCTCTCTCATATTCCTGCTCTATTCACCAAGATGGCCAGTCATCGTCATATAACTAACTGCCTATGTATATATCTATAATATCTATTGAGTAAAAATATCGAGGGCTAGTGTCGAGTCCACATCGATACCACAAAGTATAGATAAGTTTTTGTGTCCCTAGCTGTGGAATATCCGTGTTTATACTATTACATTATACTATAATATAAACTTAGTTAACGTGCAAGGTATGAATAATATTACCCTGAATGCAAAACACCGAAAGTAGTTTGATACTTAGTTGTAGTTGTATGTGGCTAGATACGAAAGGATTAGGTTATACGCTGAGTCAGTATGGCGTCATGCAACACAACTTACGGTACGCTACGCCTAACTACATCCTGAATGGGGTCTGCTACCTCCCGGCTCCCACTCGAACTGGGGAATTCGCTTCGCCTTTTACGGAAGTATAAACATTTTCATACTTGGAAACAATTAAGGCTACTTTAACATAAAGTTAGGATAGAAAGAAACCGTTTGACCTTGGATTTATAGGATCGATTTAGGAATGTTCGGAATAAGCCATTACACGTTGGAAATAGCTTATGGACTAACGATTACCCCATCCACTATGATATTGATGTAACTAGGTAACAAATAATATTTTATATAGGTACACTCTATATATAGACATGGGAGGAAATATTAAAAAGTGGCATAGCAAGAAGAACATGTAATACTTTCCTCCTGCTTTTCACATACTATTTTTTCTCCTACCTACGCCGAAAGTTCGAATTTTTGTCCTGGTCTTTTATCCCGCTGCACAGGACGGATATAGACAGTTCGAACTTTCGGCGTAGGTTGAATACAAAATATTTTATACATTTACTCATCTGAAATAACTCATGGATAGCCGTGAGCACCTAATATAGATGAGCCCGGTTAAGTTGAGTATATTATTTTATTCCCTCGTATTGACGTGCATAGCTAAGCGCGATAGTCCAAAAAATATTGATGTCCATTCATTCTATATTAATTTCTTAATTACCCTATCCTAAATGACCTTTGTAAGATGTTACCTTAAATAGGACTTCCAGTGGAAACCGGAAAGAGATAGTGTTGGTATTCAACAGGTTTTGAAATATTTTTATTTAAGTGCGAAAGTATTATTTCGACAGAAACAGAGGAGCCATCCGACGGTAACAGGCAAAAATGACATCAATATGCAAATCATGTGATTATTACATCACGTAAAATTAACTGAAATGTTTTGGATGAAACTTAGCTGTATGGAATACTATCATCATCATTATCAGCCCTTATCTGTCCTTTGCTGGACATAGGTCTCCTTCAATGAACGCCAAGGTTGATTATTGGATTACTATGTGGTATAAAATAACGATCCCTGTTTATCTTAAAGAGTTGTTATTGTTGTTACGTGGGCAAAGACGCCATGAACATATACTCTGTAATGTGCGGACAACGCCGGTAGTGGTCCAGCTACCTAGAACTACGGTCACTACCCCAATCCAATCAAATAATACTTTGATTTGGCATATCGGAACCCATAAATCGTTGGATGCACGAAATGTTTCAATTGAGAGCGGCGAGTCGATACGTTCTTTAATGGTGTGTGTAGTGAAAACAACAGCCGCTTGTCCTAGCACTTCGGACTAATCGATCTAGCACCGGCCGAGAATTAGAGCAACGTGCTGTGAGTTGTGACACGCGATCCATTACCGTCCGCATACGTAACTTACAATGTTACTACTTACTAGTGCGTGGCAATCGAACTAAATCAAAATATTCACGCGTATATTACCATTAGGTAAACTTGATGCAAAATTGTCGTTCTGATTTCAAATAAAAAGTCAATGTGGTGCGGTAAATTTGGACGATTGCTAAAGTATTATTATGGCATACAGGGCCAAATGTACAGTCGGAAATCAGAACGGTGACTATAACACCTATTAAGCACCAGAGGTTGTACATTGTTCTCCATAATCCAATGTGCCACAGAAATGCGAGGGCGAGAGGTAGGTATTTACCAGTTCCTAAATTTTGTACAATGTTTTTTAGGGTCGCACGTTATAATTTAGAGTTGATAAGCGATGCGATAAATCTAAATATATTGAAGTTAAAGTAATTTTGTTTTGGTGTTTATTATATTAGATATAATATAATATGTGATGTTCTTATAGCTAATGTATGTTAGAAATATTGTTTGACTTATTAGGTTTCACAATGTAAGATGTAAACAAGAAGTTTATTCGCCAAGTTTTCATGTTGTTGACTTATCAATCAGCTCGGTGTGTGGAGCAAGTTTACCGATCGTTTCCTGCTAATGAATATCTCCACTCAACTCTCGTCATACGTAGACATGTGATTAATCTCTCGCCGAACAAAGGAATTCGCCCGTGTGAGGCCTCGGCGCGATCGATCATCCACCTCCTCGAATAAAAATAATAATAAATAATAGGGTGCCAACGCCGTTGTTCAAACAGTGCTTGCGTGCCGGCGATAGTTTTAGCCAGTTCGAGTTTTTTTTCGTGTCGTAAAGTTTCGCCTGTCGAAATGGGACACGTATTGTCACTATGACTAATACATCGAGTAATAGAAAAGCGTCGCGTAAACAGTATTTTTTTATCTCGCAACTGAAGCAATTTCCCGAGGGTTGGAAGCGTTATAGGGAAAGTGTTGCACCATATCAGCCAGAGTCTCGTTCGTCACATAAATAACTTCATATGAGCGCTCTAAATCTCATTACGGGTACTGTAATAGCTTCCAAGGCTCCGTTGTCGGTTGTGACGGGAATATAAAGCGAGCCTGAGTTATTCCTCTATATTAACCGTATCATTGTATATTGTGTATCGTGAACAATGGCGAACCAATTTGCACATGTAGGAACGCATCAGCAACATATCTTGCACACTTTTGCACCCGCCGCGTGCACTTCGCTGAGAACTTGGAAGCGAGGCAATTACATAAAGCTTATCTGTTTGCAATACATTTTGCGCTTCCGGAACCATTCTTTTCCTTGGCATTTTTGTCATTATTAGCCCAATGCCATTAAAAATTTAAATATTTTGTACTTAATTAATAGATCTTATAAAGTTTTCACCCGCGTAATTCCGGTCCTATTGGTCATGGCGTCACGGTATATAGCCTGTAGCCGTCCTCAATAAACGTACTGTTCAACACAAAAGTATTTTTTCAATTCGGGCCTGACATAACCCGTTCAAACAAATAAACTCTTCAGCTATATCGTATAATTACCATAGATTTGTATAGATGCGTTTATATGTATTTCCACTTGCAATAACTTCTGAATGAATGGAATTAGGCACAGACATAGATTCTGGAGTACATTTGGAACTATACAAAACTACTTTTTATTGGAAAATGATTGTCAAATTTTACCCGGATGAAAATAATAAAATTAACCAAAACTAACTTTTCTCTGCTAACATATCCAACCTAAATGCTACTTGATCTTCCGATGCGCTCGTAAGTCGATCAGGTCGCGTTCAGGATTACTACCTGAACGCGACCTAAAACTTTTCTCTTCTTACATTTCGTATTAGAACACGTTAAAAAAGTAGTAACAGGCGATGCTCTATTTATCATTATTTCGATAAGACGCACCGAGAGGTGGTTGAAAAATTGAGCGGGCCAGGAGTACGAAGCCAGCACTCCGCCGACGCCGGATATAACTGATAGCGTAATACCCAAACAAATGGCCTTCTTTGTCATATTTTATACCAGTGAGTTATTTCCTACACGACACCATAGGTTGGACGTTTATTATTTTTCCCATTTGTGTTTATGAACATTGTAACACGATTGTCAGGGAAGTGAGGGAATGACTTTGTAGTCTACTTTCTATTTGTGTTTTGTCTATCCTAAAGTCTAGTACATATATGATTCACTTTTGAGTATGTATGTATTTATGTACGTCTGCAAGACATACACGATACTAATAGGTGGGTATTTATTACTTATACACTAGTGTTTATGTACATTGTAACACGATTGTCACGGAAGTGAGGGAATGACTTTGTAGTCTACTTTCTATTTGTGTTTTGTCTATCCTAAAGTCTAGGACATATATGATTCACTTTAGAGTATGTATGTATTTATGTACGTCTGCAAGACATACACGATACTAATAGGTGGGTATTTATTACTTATCCACTAGTGTTTATGTACAATGTAACACGATTGTCAGGGAAGTGAGGGAATGACTTTGCAGTGTATTTTCTATTTGTGTTTTGCTGAGTAAATCTAACCCAAAATTATAGAAGTGGATAATTGAGTTTTGTATATAGGTATGCATGTATGTACGTCTGTATGATATACACGATACCACCAATAGCCCACTATTGGTGGTATCGTTGGTTATTTTCCATTAGTGTGGTGTACATTGTGACACGGATGTCTGGGAAGTAAGTGAATGACATTGTACAGTTTATGACTCTCCCCTTTGTGTTTTTAAAGAAGATCTAACCTCTGGTGTAGGAAGTTGATTGTCTTGAATGTGGGTATGTCTGTATGTTACTAAGATGTGCTGCGTTGCTATTTGACTCATGCGGGGCGTCTGTGTTCAGTATTTCGATTTCTGAAAATGTCTTCGCAGTCCTTTTCAATAAAGCCGACGTGGCTTATTAATGGCATTGCGAGCTTCAGACATGTGCTACGCTTGTGTCTCTATAAAAATGTGCATTTGTATAACAGTCACATGTATGAAATTGTTGTTTTATTAATGTCATAATTTATGTGTGAATGTGTTGGGATACAATAGTACCAAGATACACAGCCAACGGCTTAAAATCGTACGTGTAACAGATGTGCACAATTTAAATTACGCACTTTCTAAAACATCTCAGTCATGCGCGTAAGATTAACTTTCCAAAAAAGTATGTTAAAATTATGCGTTTCTTTCGATTACAATGAAATAAGAAATAAATAATAAAAAATGCTTTATTTTGTTCCATAAAAACAGTGTACATCGAACTAAAAACTAGTAAATACAAAAATGGCGGTCTTCCCGCTATAAGCGGTCTCCTCCAGACAACCAATATCAAGAAGCGATACGTTCCTAATATGGCTAGTTGGCACAAGCCTACTGAAAGCATTTTCAGCATACCTTAAAACTATATGCTTATTTAAAGACGTGCAACACGGGATATGATAGTAAATACACTATTACAGATAGGAATAATATATTTATATTTAATATCGATAAATACTTTATACATACATACTTATACGTATTTATATATTTATACATACCTACATATTTATGTAAATAATAAATAACATACGAATGATAAAACAATTAAAAGATGAGAACAACACATTAATTTATGCTGTAGATAAGGAGAGGTCTTTAAGACGCTTTTTAAATAATACGATATCTTGTGACTTCTGCTCGGACTCTGGCAGAAAATTCTACAAACGAATTGCTGTTACAGTAAAGGAATACTCATAATAAGTATTTTTGTGGATAGGAAGGGTTAGTTAGTTTGATAGAGCAACGAAGGATTGAAGAGTTATCACCTGGATAAGAGAATTTTTCTTTTAAATAAGTACGCGTAGAAAGATTAAAAAGAACGTTGAACAGGAGATGAAGTATATGTGAATTTGGCGTAATCTTATGGGAAGCCACTTGAGCTTAGCACGGTATTTGGAAATGTGATCGTGCTTACGGTTTCCAAAGGCAAAACGGATGCAAAATTTCTGGAGACGTTCAAGGACAGCAAGGAGGTTTTCATTGAGATCACAATACCATACATCAGCATAATCAAGGACTGATAAAAGTATAGATTACGCAAGGCACATTTTGGTAGGGAAAGGAAGGAATTTATTTAAACGTCTAAGAGAAGCTGCAGGACCAAATATTCTCTTTCGTAATTCTTCGACTTGTACATTCCATGAAAAAGTTTGGTCAATGTGGATGCCTAAATTTTTTACCTTATTACTAAATGGTATGATTGCTGTGCCAACAGTGATATTCGGAAGCTTTTTCCAGTCTATTTTGGAAATAAGCTTGAATGAAAATACTTTTACGGATTTTATCGCCGTTTGTTTAATTATTTATCTAACCCGACGTTTCGGAAGCTTTATAACAACCATGGTCACGGGTGAACTGAGATGACACATGTTATAAATTATTAAACGTACCCGGAGGATTATAATTTTTAGTTGTTGCGATTAGTAGTACTACATATATACAGTAGTTATTATATCTTGCTGTCTTGAGGTGTTATGTTTAGTTTTTGATTTCATTATGTTACCACTGGGTCCCAAGGAAGAGGGAAGAAATCTTCTCTATTGAAATTTGGATGTTTTTTAATTTCAGTAGCCTCACGGATCATCCTTGGAAGGAATCGGTGTTCCCTAGGGAGGATTTGCGCTTCATCAAATCTAATGTAATGGCCGGGGCCCACTGCAGCATGCTCACATACTTTGTAAATCGTCGGTGTTTCATAGCAGATACATGTCCTTTAACGCGACTTTTTTCAAGATCTTTTATTTAGCCCTGAGTCCACACAGTCATAGTCAGGCTTGTACACTCCTGCGCCTTGTACACTCCTGCGCCTTGTACACTCCTGCGCCTTGTACACTCCTGCGCCTTGTACACTCCTGCGCCTTGCAGTGGTTTATGGCATTTCACTGATGGTATGAACAGAACTAACCTCCTTTGACGGCTTGAAATAAGTTTTTATTGAAATTCGGTTTAGAATATAGCCAATTTTGTCTATAACCCCCTTAAATATTGGTCGACGATGGCTGGTTTCAAGACATCTGTCATCTCTGTCCACTTGTGACCATGGTTGCTATAAAGCCTTTGAAACTTCGGGTTAGTTAAATAATTAAATAAACCACGACAAAATAAAAGTAGTTTTATTGGAAGGATTAACATTCGTGTAAACTTAAGACATCAATACATTTCTTCTTCTAGTGTTCAATGTGCAATCGTGCGTCTTGTACTTTTTTAATCAAGGTACTTTAAGCTGAAGGTAGTTTTTAGGAGTAAACTAGAAAACTGTCAGTGTAAAAAAAACAAGCAGTATCTATATAAATATTTGTGACACCTCTAATAAAGAGCTCACACGTTCATTTCATTTGTGCGGCCTTAACTTGTCACTTGCAGTGCCGCAATATTCATAAACCCTTCCGATGGGGCTGAAAACAGAAGCTGGTAAGCTTTTATTTGAACTTCGAATAATGGATATTTACAAAATATACGAGTGTGCTTTAGACCATACGACCGAAGAGTCCTTGGTCCGAAGTAAAAGTTGGTTCATCCAGCCACATACAAGTGCCAGTCTTAAATAGATTCATTGAAACAATTGTCTTGTTTCCTATCAGTAATCATTTCATGTGTCCTACACCTGGGTGCCGGCGGACCTACAAAATTATTGGAGTATGTGAAAACCACTTAAGCTCCAGATTGAAATATTTAAGAAAACTCCTTTTGTGTCGAGAGCAGCTGCACCAGGATCCATCAGCAAGATGAACTTTTCCTCATTTCTTTTTATTCATCTCCGCATTCGCTAGTCTTTTCCAATCGCCGTTCTTTAATTGGCTTAGTAAGCCTCTCGCTAAGCATTTAGATCGTTTTCACTTAGGTTGGCTTTAAACTTTAACTGACTTAAGACAAAGAGCTAAATACAAATAAAAGCATATTAGCTTGTTACAATATTTATCATGACCAGCTATAAAATTAGGGACGTAATGCAATTATAAAAAGGTCAGCTACGTACCTGCCCAACTTTTTTTTTGTTGACGTGGAAAATGCATTTACGCGCCTTCACTGGCCCTGGGGGGGGGGTCATGGCACATTATAGTGCCGAATACCCACGAAAGCCACCGCGAGTGACATCAGTGCCACCTTTGGGTAGGTGTCCCGGAACTACAAATCATCAGGGCACCTCGACGGCTAATCAGCTTTTCAGACGCCTACACCACAGCAGTGTTGTCCCGCACCACAGGCCAATCCCACCAATTTTGGGACCGTGCAAAGGGGTGAAGTTCCCATTCTCACCCACTGCCCCGTGCGGAAAAGCGCCTCCTCCTGTTTCTCATTTGTCCCCTCTTATAAAATAAGAGAAGAGCGCTTCTCGGCCCGCTCTTTAGCCACCTCTTCTTATAGGAAGGGTGAAAAGAGCGTCCCACTCGGTTCAATTGGCTTCGCCTGGATTCACACCCCAAACTACTGAGCCCCACCGCCACGCCAAGGCGTGAACCATGGTGGGGCCTACATACCTACATAGTTTTCACTCGACTGGAGTTTACTCCGTGAGAATGAACAAGATGGTGCCCAAGATACGTGAGTGGTAATTTGGAAATTACTGGCCGGTGCTTTAGACGTCTCAATATACTTGTCCACACGTTCAAATCAACGATACATAAAATCTATATTATGAATTAAGTTTACGCCCATGTTACTGGTAACAATAAAATGTAACAATATCAATAAAGACATCGCAATAATGAACGTTAGACTTGGCGTGGCTCGAGAGATATCATTATTTTTTATTGAGAAACAAGCAGCTACGTAGAGACTTGGCTAGTTTTTTTATAGGATGTTTTTGGTTGGATAAATAGGTAGCTTCAAAATATAATTCAAATAATGGCGTGAGCTCCTTATATTAACGTCATCTCATACTACTCGCCTACAAACGCACCACCAGAGTTATTTTAGAGCTCTAATTAATGATGAAAAAATCATTCTTCCTTTACCCACCCTTCCATACTCTGTTGGTTCTTGATTGCTTTATATTATGTTCGCCGGAGAAAAATCTAGTTTTCAAATTGAGAATTGCCGGGTTTGTATACTCAATGAATTCAATTCCGACCGCCGGTGTCCTGGGCGGGGTATTAGCGGTACACGTCCGCGTATCTCTCCAAACAAAAAGGGATGAAATTTTAATCGCCGAAGTGACCAGCCCGGCCCGAGCACACGTCATTTCGTAACAAACGGCTCATGTTTGCACTGTATTATTAGAATTCGCTAAATAAATATCTGTCAAGTGCACTCACTTTAGAAAATCGCTCAACTAGATGCTGCCCTCCACTTGTATTAGAATATTGAGGTGTATTTCTAAAGTCAGTTTAGATTTTAACCAATCTATAAGGCTATGACACGAGTGTTAAAGTTCAATTATTCTTCACAAACAAAAGTTATAAAAGACTGTGTGTGTCAGCTCCGACACGCGACCGGAGATTGCTCCTTAATAACAAACATAACTCTGTAGAGAAAGGTCCTCTCAACACGTAAGCGAAGCAAGATACGTAAGTGAATCGTTAACACGTATGACTACTCGCTTGCGGTTTCACACGATTTTGTAACTTTTTTCTAAACCGCACGCCTCAATCGATTTCTGAGGAACTCCAATAATTGTTTTGGCGCATTGTCCACATAAAGATATCATAGATTACTTTCCCACATATCTCCTACAATTACATCCATCCAGCTACAATTCAATTACATTTCCCAATAATTTGCGATGATTTAAATAATTTGACATTTAGACTCGACTGTATCATTCACCGGTTGAGAGTGCACTTGTTCACGCAACATTCAACTAGCCATATTCGTTACACTCACGATTCATTTGAGACACATAGCGTTTCCAGCAAAAATTACAGACACTTAAAGCACAGGCACTAGTAAGACATCGACGTCAAACTAATGTTAGTTTGACCTTGATGTCTGATTGCGCGTCTGGCAGTGGCATCGTTGCTCTTATTCACTCGAAAGCCAGTCTCTCCCCAGAAAAAACCTCCGTCATAAGAAATAATCTAAAAAAGCCAAAAGTAAAATTTCTTTTTAAATGATAAACGTAGCTAATAATTAATTGAACATGAGCTTTGTCGTGTCGCGAGGTCTATAAACGTTGAAATATAACTAAAATATTTAAAAAAAATGGAGATCCGGCCGTAATTCAAACTTAATTACTAAAACCTACATATTTTACAATTATTATAATACCTTAAACGGATGGTACCTATATGGTACTTTAACAACATGCAGTACGCAAATTGTAATGTAAAACACACCCAAATAGAAACTACATTATAAACACTGACAACCAGTAGTTGATCGTGCCTAATGATATAACTTTTCCGTGAAACAAACTCGGAATTCAGCAGATTATGCTGACCTTTTAAATTTCTCACAAAATATCAAATGGCAAATGAAAATAAATGTAATTAAACATTCCCCTTCACTTGAGGCCACGTACTGAGAGTCTTAATTTAATTTTACGTAGTACTTTAAGAGGCTACTATTTTTATTTCGACCTTAATTCTCTTTTTGAAGTTAATTGCACAGCTAATATTTTACCCACTTCCACTGAATTTTGTAGCATTTTATATTGAAGATATTATATGTTCTTAGTTTTATAATTGTAACGATTCTTCGCCGTTGGTCACAATGCTTTGCTGCAGTTTATCTTTTAAGAATAACATACTTAAGAATTCTCTTATATGATACAAACGGTCCGTTCTTTTAAAGTGAATATTACAAAAGACTAAGATGATTGACCCAAGTTCTTTTAAACCGAAGAAATTATACAATTTGAACAATCTGGGATTTAAAATGCGATAGGATCTCTAATAAGTTTCAAAGTTGTTTTGAAAGGCCCTCGCCAAGAATTCGATCCCAAAGCATCACTGACTGCAATCCCGTTAAAATTTATAACGCAGCTCTGCAATGGCATTATGCTCCGCGAAATAATTCACCATATCATCCCTGCATACATTAAACTGATTATATGAATTAGAATTAGTTTACTACCATAGAACTTGTGTCTAGCTCGTGTAGCTTTGAATAATTAATCATTATTTTTGATTAGTCTGTACACATTGTTAATATCCACTGGTAATTTTCTTCTTTCTGTTTATATTATTCCTTTTCTGTTTATGGAAACTCCCTATATTTACAACCAAACAACCAACTAGAGACTTTACAAAACAGAGCCATTTGGAGAGGTGGAGGACCGGGATATAAATTGCAAATAGATGTTTATGGGCGTCCGTAGTCTCGTCTGTCTCCCTATAGTATTAAAGTAGAACATCTTATATTTCTTATAGAAGTAGGAGCATTTTTGTACTCAATGGTTATTCTATGTAGTGCCATGTAGTTGCTATTATATGTTATGTTGTTTCTTCCAATTTGTCGTTAGTATACGAGTTCAGTAAACATTTAGTTTGATTTCGTCGAGAGTGAAGTAAAGCACCCATTGCTGTCCACTTTTCCAGGGAGCGCTGTCGTTAAGGGCGCAGCGTCGACGGCGGCCCTTATCGTACCCCTACACGTAATGATTGCTTCGATCGCCGGTCTAATGGCATCTACGAGAACACTTAGATACGCAAATGAGCATTAACGAGCCACACTACATACGTAAACACGCATTACCGACAAGTGAAAATCGTCATAGATTTTCATTGCAGCGAGCGAATGATAATAAATTTTTATTCGCAGCAGTTTCCTATTTCCGACGTGTTTAATATTTGCGTCTCTGTTTACAGCTTGCTCACAAATGCATACTTGTTGATGAAAATATTTCCAATATCTTCACACATTTTACTCTATCCAATCTTCAATTAAATGTATCTACATTGAAACTTGCGGAATGAGTCTAATGGATATCAAATGTTCAATGCTTTATATTCTAATGTTTTGTTATGTTCTTTTTCTGTTATGATTTCTATATAACTAAGTTCCCTGTATACTACGAAAAGGCTCGATGTTTATTTTACTTTGTCTACAAGACAAAATTTTTAGTTTAAAAGAATAGACCTATCGTAATTTGCTGATGAAGGACTTATTTGCAACTAGCTGTTGCCCACGTGAACTTCAGGCTACCGTGCCATGTGCAAAGTTATTATTTTAAGTAGCTAACGTGTTATTCTGGTACATGGGCTACAACATTGCAAAAATTCATTAAAATCTGCTGAGTAGTTTTAACATCCACACAAACTTTCGTGTTAGTAATATTAGTAAGGGTTTTCTCATATGGAACTGGTTCACCGAAAGCAGGACCGATTTTGAAATTTCATTTTGTGTGTGTAGTGTGACATGGCCACTTCTCATACTGCCACGAACCTCTTTACATTTCGTACGGCACGTTTCGACTGATGTAGTCAGCCCTGCACTGAGAGCCAATTATTTGTTTCCGCATCGGATTCCTTCGTAGCAATAGCAATGCAATACGCCGTCTAGAGCGAAGCGATATTGTTTCAAGCGTATAAACCGATGACCAGAGGAAGGAAATCTGTTTAATAGCCGGAATAAGAGAAGAGTAGTATTGTATCTATCCCTATATTCACTGTGGTGATATAACAATATTTAATTTTCGTACATCGTACACTACACAGAGAGAACAATGTTTTGTATATTCACTTCACATAAGTCCCTGAAATTGGTATGTTACAAAAAGCATACGCCACGGCCTGGAAGCTTTCAAGCTGGGACAATCTGTTGAAATCCGGAAGAATGGCAGTTTTGCTCGAGCAGACGTTGTTTCGAGTTTAAACCAATTAAATCCACAAAACTAGTTTCCCGCTAAATCGTGTTTTTGCCAACACTTACTCGCCTCCTGACATCCCCTCGTCAGAATAATGGAATCCGTGGAACGTTTACACCAGCTGAATTAGTGCCCTCGTCTCGTAAAAGCATGACACATTTAACTCTTATCACACTGTAAAACATGATGCTGTAATAAATTTCTGACATGACATGATTTTCCTAATGGAATGTACACTCTGGTACTGACACATGTTAACTTTGATAGCAAATGTGACGTGGCAAATATATTTTTTCACTTTGTGTTTTACGTGGCGTTTTATCAATTGTTAAAGAACATTGTAATAGATAAAAAAGATATAGGATTAAGTGCAAATACTAATTCGTCACTAATGTTCGAGTCTATCAATCGATATAACTGATAACTCCGAAGCTTTTTGATTCTCAATATTTCAATTTTCCAAGTTCGCTTAAATCCTTCATCATCATCAGCCGAACGACGTCCACTGCTGGCCTCCCCCACTTAGCGCCACATGTTACGGTGACGACATACTTGCTTCCAGCGACTCCCCGCCACCTTAATCAAGTCCATCAGATAGGAGGCCGTCCCCCACTACGTCTTCCGGTGCAAAACTAAATAAAAATTAAAATCTTTACTTAAATCCTTACTCGACCAATAATGGTAACAATCTTAACTATTGCCAAGTTTATTTCCACTCTTTCATTTGCTGTGAAAACAAGTATATTTTTATTTTGTAATTTCGAAATTATTAGACGAAGTACATCTTCTACTTGCAATATAATCTTATTACCTACTAGTTTTAGTAGTCTCTATTAATGATATAAAATGCAAAACTATCTAACATATATGTCATATATGAACACACAGCCGAAACTATTGCAGTTAGAAACTTGTAACTTGGTTTCTTTAGTTATTTGAGTGAGCACTAGGGATTTTAGAAATACAACCCCTAAAGCGATAAAATTTAAACAAGCTACGCGGGTGAAGGCGCGGAGCGGTACTAGTTACAAATAGAGAGAAGAAAGCGCGGCGCGGGTCGTGAAATTAAAATGTACCCCAGCGGAAGCGTTTCTTTAAAGGTATCGTTCGTGTCGTTTGTCGCGTATAATGTTCAGATATAAAATTTTATACCGCTTTAGGACAGGACAATCTGGGCGCCCTCGCTGTCCACCAGCGAATTAAGGGTCCTACTGTAATTTTATTTATAGTTGTTACGTTTTATCGTCGTCACCGTAATCGTTCAACAGCAATAAACGTGCATCGTTTGCATATCGTATCGCCGGACAGGCGAGCCAGTATTAATGGCTCATAATAATGCTGGAAATAGTTTACAGTCAACGCTCATATTGTCTTCGGGTAAGCTGTGTACTTGGTCTTGTTTGCGGCGCGACCGCTCCAGTATCATCGCCGGCTTGGCGCCCTCGCCGCTGTAAACCGACTCTGAACTAATACACAACTATGATATAAATGTTATTGTTCGCCATAAACCTTCTTTTATTAAGGTCGAGTAGATCGGCCGTTTGCATACGGAGATTTAACAAAGTTACCAAATTACATAACAACTGAAGTGGGGTATTTCGTCCTATGTTGCGTCTGCCTTCGCTTATTTACTTCTCGTCGATTTTGGAAAGGCTAACAGATAAAGTGAAATTTATATTATACAAATAAGGGAAATCCTAAACTGTAATTACTTTATTTATAGCAACGTAAAACGAAAGAGCCAAAACAAATAATCTTATTTTGATACTTCGAGGATACAGTCTTACTTCGACGCGAATCCGTCGACTCATAGTAAAAGTTCGCTTAGTTTTGCAGTAATATTTTCGTATCCGACCTTTCCGTTTTCGAAGGCTAAGATTCTGTAAATGGAGAACTCCCATATAGCCTTAGGCGTTCTTTATTTGCTTTTGTCGTCGCACTTTTTAATAATATTTTGAAAAGAATTCGTCATCGTCGAAACAGCGAACGTTCATTTTATTACAAAGCAATTTCTCCCCAGCTCATGAAAGATATTAAAGTGAATGGTTCAATTCCTGTGCATTATTTCTCGTGAACATAGATTACAGTGTCGTGGTGCGGTGAAGACGACGCGGCTCGAGTTGCGGCCTGATTTGTATGTGGCTCAGGTTCGCGACGATGCGGAGGGCGGATTCAAGACGTTCACCGCAATTTTTCAACGCTTCGGCTTCGTGTTCGGGGAGCTGATAGCGTCGCATTGCAGCCGCTGTGATCTCCCCTCACTCCGCACCTGCTCTTGCGCTGAGCCGCGCTGAGCTGCAAGTTTAATCCCCTGCCCTCCGCCGCATGACCGCGCACAGGCGCGACGCTATATTTCAATTAATTCGACCATCCATTCCGACGTGAAACTTCATACCGTTTAGCTCATGGCCCGCTGTCAAACGTTCACTTGACGTCACTCCGCGCCGGTAGGTTTTTGTCTTTCGCTATGTTTCCAATTTTTGTGACCAGATTTCCCCAAAGGCATGATCGCCGTCAGTTATTTATCACTGACAGTTTCCTTTACCGAACGACATATTTAAAAACAATTTCACATTCTCTGTTGCATTGGAATTGGAAAAAACCGTCTAGTTGTTTAAAACGGCGATTTTATTGTACGTGTTTCAGACGAGGGTTTAAACAGTCCTATTAAATTACTCCATTATATTCAGCTTCCACATTCAACTTTAGACAACTGGAGTTAATAATTAGCATTACAAATATACACTAGATGATACTCGTCAACTCGTGTGCCAGCGCTCGGCACATGTGTGCATAATGGCCTAATATCCACCTCGTATGTAAACCCGGGGAAACCGGTTGAACTTATAAGCGTGAAGTTAGCAGCATATTATAATAAATTGGCTGTTATCTGTAGTTTCGCCTACGTTGAATGTGAGCCCCAACAATTTCTTGCGTTTTGTATGTTGTGAATTATTTCAGAAAACACACATGGTTAAGTATATATATTTTTTTAAATATATATGTCTAGATAGATATAAAGCATTGTTATTATCGTAATCCTAACCTATCGTCGGATGATGGTGGCTTATGATAAGTCACTATAAAATTTTACAAATGATTAAAAAAAGAGTGCTGCTGTAATATCCATTTCAATAAAAATCTGCGTACACGCGTTTAGTTCAAACATAACATAAAACGCCTTAAAGCTGGAACGGGTAATATGTTTCAATGTAATCTGTTAGCCAGTTACCATTTATAAATGTTATATATTCCGTTGTCTTATGAGGCAGCCCTGTATAGAATTTATCGGTTCATTTCTTATTCTTATTGCGAGCGAGGCTAGGGCGGGCGCACGTGTCCGCAGCGCTGCTGAATCAACTTAACCCGACTGCCTCTGCCGCAACTGAATGAACTTAATTTGATTCCGATTGTATTAAACCACGCCTTCCGCTTCAATTTAATGATCTAAAAGAATAGCCGAGTAATTTTCGTTTGCAACTACAAATTGGAGATTTTTTCCATAACTTTGCCAATCTTAAATTCGGTAAGTGGACAGCAAGATTATTAAACGATTTTATTGCAAATTTATCGTTGATAGTTGCAATCATTTTGCAACCGTATGGAGCATCCAGTCAAATGTAAGTTGTAATACTTAATAGTTACTTCAAAATATATTTCACTGGTCGCTCTTGTCGGTATCACCCGCGGAATTGTCCGTTATTTTCTTACAAAATTTCAACGTCTTTCTTAATCCCCCTAGAAATTTTATTTTAGAATCATTTTTAGCCTAGGTCATAAATTATATGTATAAATACCAAATTTCATTTATATGACTAGATATAATAATATAGATCAGTCAAGTTACTGCTTCGGATACACAAAGTATATGATTGCACTCGTAAATGAACATGTTAATATAAAATCGTGTCGCGTGCGAGGACCGCAAGTTTGCAGGGATGCTACACTGTGGACGAGTGACGCCGCCGAGGTACAAAGTAATTAGATCGCTGTTCTTGTATTGTTCACTTGTTCAGCGCTTTCCAATGAACGTTCTGTGCAGCTGTTTAATTGCAGCCCAAATCGTAACGGACAGCGGGTTGTTTTTGTCCGACCTAAATGAGGCGAGGCGAGCATCCTTTAATGAGTGGCCACCCTCTGCTCCTAAACCCAACCCTCTGTATAAATCTCGGATAAAATTATAAATACACATTTTATCAAATGTGGTCTCTGAAAGTGACATCAAACCATCATTGGCGAGAGCAATTTTTAACAATTCGTAGATTAGATATAAAAAGAGCGTCGTTCTTCAAATTTGTCTCCATATCTAGGTACATAAGGTACCTGGATATGCACTAAATACAGAAGGGTACATTAAGAAACCTTGTGGACAATAAACTCACTAGATCTTGTAAGTTTAAAATAGTTCTGTTACTTTACTCTTACTATCACTAGAAATGCTGGACTCAGCTGAATTATACTAATTTGACGGTCATGCCTTATACTTATACCTTGATGTGTTGCCAGTCTCAACAAAGTTGTACCAAATAGTCGGCATTAATATACATAGCACGATCCCAACGATAAATATTTGGTAATAAATACACGTACCAAGTGTACGGGCCGCATGTACATATATTTTGATTCGCAAGTTTCGCATATTACGTTGAGCTCATAAAGAATAAACAAAGTTTGTCTCGGCGATCCTTCGCGGCCGCTCCGCGCTCCCATATTCGGCAACACGTGAATAATTCAAGCCGTCGGAACGAGTTGCCCGGATCGGACACCGCATGTATTTCCACATTTTCACACCAACTGCCCCCCTCCCCACCATCCATTTGAGTTTTTGCCCGTGGCGAGCCTATCCGGGGTTAATTTTCCCAATTGAATTTTACAACTCGTTCATTTAAAAGGCGTTGCTTCAATACTCTGTTCGACACCCGGCGCCTCAAACTTCTCATTCCGAAAGCTTTTAATTATTCATTCCTATTCAAGCGAGCTATTACAGTCATTCGAGTAACAAAACGCTATTAGCTAGTGCTGGCTATAGCTCTTAGGAATTAGGTTAGATTATTCTTAATTAGGCCTCAAATGCTCTATTAACAGTGCTCAAATATGATTTTCGGAGTATTTTTTTACGATGGGCCAGAAGAATTTGTGAAAATGATTTAACAGTCTTCAGTTGCTCTTGTTTTATAGACGGAGCAGATCACTAGCTGACATTAAATAAATATACTTGATAAATTTATTAATTCTACTGCAATTGTCAGTTTCATTCTACATCTATCCTGGATTGTTCGTTAAAATTTATATCCTGACTAAGCTTCTAACATTATATTAACTATCTCATCACTTTAAAATCATGAAACTATCACTATAAGTAATGGATAGCGGAACTATTTGCCATCTAAACAATAATTGTAATATCAATTCCGACAAGTATTTCAAAATTTTGATGAATGAAAACAGTCAAAATAAACTTGTAAAATTAATTATTTACAGGAATTTGAATAGGCAATGCCACAGCTAACGCTTAACCTTTAATAAAAAAAAAATAAAGCAAATAGTACGATACAACGAGCACCGACCTTATTGCACTTAGACGCTTTCAGTCGAGGTGTCAAACATTACTCAGCTCAGTATTTTCTTGCTTGTCATCGTCGGCGCTCGCTTTCCTAGCATTATATTTTCCCTAAAAAACCGTGACAAGTGAAATTTGATTGGAGCCGTATAAACGCTTTCAAAAGCGTTGGGCAAATATTTTCAAGGTAACTCATTCGAGCCTAAATAAAGAGACGGCGTTACGAAACAATGTTGTCTTCGCCGTTGTTGTTTAATTAGCACCAACTTCTTGAGTGTCTCGGCCGGTGTTTATCATCGGAAACAATCAGAACCGACCGCGCCTCCACGGGGCCCATTGTTCTCCGAGCCGAGATGCCACAATAGCTTTAATTCTTCACTCCCGATGGCGCTAGAAAAGTATCGTTTACCCGATACTCTGATTAATTGCAATCGGAATTATTTAATTGATAACCGTTTTATTGTTTCAGGTAATTATTGGAACGCGCCAAACATATATAGGCGTCGGAGTTCTGGTAATATTCCAATGAATGTCTCGGTAAATTAATTTCCCGATTGTTTGGTAAAATATGAAACGGAATACTTGCTGCGAAGCCCTACCGAGTTAATCTGAAGCCTTATTTAATTAAATTGTAAGTAAGGGTGGCAGTTGGCACAAGGCACTTACGAGCCGACTGCGTACCTGTGTGGACGAATTTCTGGATTCTTTTTACATATATAGTGGTGAGCTGTTTTTTTTTTTGTTTAAAAAAAATGTTTTAATTAAAATCTCATGGTGGGAAACAACATCATGCAATTATTTCTGTTTGTGTTAAATATGTTTTCCCTTGAATAGATAGAAATAGTAACCTAGTATTCACTTCAATTTCTTTAATTATAAATAATCAAATACAACAGCCATCTTGTCGATTGCCTAAAAAGCGATTACAGCCTAACCGAGAAAGTTCAAATAATTATGTAACCCTAGCCGTTATTGCCCCCCTCCCTCCACACAAAAATGACATAAACCTCACCATTAACGAACTATTTTACGTAGGTAATATAGATATTAGAGACAAATTTCATATCAATATATAGCTACCATTTCCTCTTAATACCCCCTGGGAAAGATATTTTTATATTATTCTGTGTCTAAAATAATGTTTGTATTGCCATCAGAGCCATCATCATGTGTGCAATTATGTATATAATATTGTGTCTCATCTATATTCTGCTTCTTCTCCTGTCACACAGCTCAGGCAGATCGCATGAATATATAACTAACATTTTCATTGTCTCCGGTAACAAAAAACCGGGATAACTTGGCCGATATAAATAATATATTTGCTGAGTTGTCGCGCTAAATCTTAGATACTCATGAATTATACACATACTATTCACAGTATCTATTTGAATTGATAGCAACAGGAGCAGAGTTGTGTTTCTGAGATAAGCGCAAAGACTATGCAATAAATGAAAATTAGCTACTGCTTGTAAGAAATTCCAATGACTGACGCAAAATTGATAAAAATAAGACCCGGCTACTTAAAATATAGTCTAATGTTTACCAAGTGATACTTGCTTTATCAGGACTAACCTAACGACACTTGCAAGTTAAAATACATGAAGCTGTTTGAGCTAAATCTTTGAAGAGGAATCGGTAAATATGTTTCATACTATTTTTCATAACAAGCCAAGTAAAATAACAACAATAACAATTTTGATGCAGAAAACAAAACCTCATTTACTTCTATTGGGATAATATGAATTTCTATCAAGAAGTGACAATACACTCCATCAATATATCTTTCCTTAGGCATCCAGTGTATTATCTTTCTTAAAAATGGGAAGAGTAAAAACCATGAAGTATTCCGTTGAAGTAGTTTTATGTACGAATAATTAAGTACTCATATTTACGAAGCGAATGATAGCGCGTCCCCGAATACCCCCGAATACCCCCTCGTAGCCCGAAGAATCGAAATGTTAAAACTTTTCATTCGACGACCCGCAACTGGAGTGTTGTTTAATCTAATTAAGGTATTGTACTTTCAACAAACACATTTTACTCGAGGAAAGTGGATTATTCTATTACAAAATAACGCTTGACCTTCTGCCTCTCCAAACAACCCTTTTTAACTTTTCGTTCACTTAACATTCTGCCAATGAAAATTTGCTGGGAATTCTTGGCGTTTCTTAAACACTTTAAATCGTTTTTAAACTGCCATGAAGGCTCGAGGAGTGCTTCGTTATCGAGTTAATGTGTTCCCTTATTTTTTATAATGTGAGTGTAAAAGCATAAAGTCATATTTGACCGCAATCTGTCCCTTGATTCCGACGCCCGCCCTTCCACTAATTCACCCCGACGCTTATAAGAGCTCTCCCTCGTAATGAGGAGGAATAACATTTCTCTTGTACAATAATTGCATTTCTTCATTTTCATTGGTTTCCTACGTCTAGATATATTATGAAGAGCTTTTAAATGCACCGCGTTACCGCCTATTTATGTAAGCAGTTTATAAGAGGAGCATCAGATAAAACAGAGGGTTACATCTAAAGTAGATAAGGGATGACATTACACTTCTATAGAAGAACAAAATAATTTTTAATGATTTTGTAAGTGTCAGTATCACCTACTGGCTACTAGTACTATCTATCGTATATACTTACGATGCCAAGGTAGAGCTAAATGGTTGAGGTCAGAAGAGCGGCTCTGCACGGCGCGAGGGTAATAGCCGCGGTATCAGGTAGCCCGCGGCTGTACGCGATATTTGGCAAATCCGGATTTGCATAGGATAATGGGCGCGTGGCGGTGCAGTTCACAAATTAGCCGCGGTGGCTGCCTCGCGGTGCTCTGCTCCCTGCTACAATTTGTGTCTTTTGAAGCGGCTGGCGGTTATTAATGCGAGTAGATTGTTTGGTTTATAAAATGAAGCAATATTCTGGTTGATGTGTTACCGTGTGCGGTAGTGTGATTCTATACTCTGAAGTGGGATATAGTATTCTATTAAGGGTCCTAGGGCAGTCACAGTCAGATAGACCAAAATTTAGAAAATGCTCAAAGAAGTGCGGCGCTTAAGTCTCAAAAAATATTAAAATATTTTTCTACTTACTTCACGATATTTTTAAAAATCAGTCAGCTCTAGTAGGTAGTTAATTGGTTTTGAAAGGATTTATGTACGGTGTCCGACGATGTTGTTGTTAAAAAAAGGACATTCAACACGTAGGCACTTGATGAATCTGGAGCCCAGTTGGAGTCTGATGTTGGTCGTAATACCTCTCTGTGTCTTTGAAATACTCGATTATATATTACAATATTCCTTTTAATCCATTGTTGAAGATACACAGTCTTATTCGTATAGTACAGTATCGCTTGTAGTTGAAACGATCTTGCTTTAGGCGTCATTACGACTAATAACAATAACGAAACCGTTTTATTATCTAGAATTCAAGTATCGTCGTTACTTTATGTGCACTGTAAACATAACTTTAGACTGCTAACATTGCTGGTTCCGATATAAACTCGCGTACTTAATTGTTAACGGTAAACATTATAAATAGACGAAGTACTTTATTATGCAGCCTTCGTCGTAGTTCAATGACTAATGTTAAAATAAACAGTCATAATCAGGAAATTACTTTATTCCAGTTCCAGTTGCCAGGGCTCCGCCGAAGCCGTTTCAATTAAGAGAGCACCTTAATAATTCATGGTACCTCTTTATTACTTGATACGTTCATAAATTAATCTGGCAGGTTACGCTGCCCCAAATAGCGAGGTCTTGTGGAAGACAACACGCAGCAACCTGTGGCATAAGCAGGTGTCTTCATTCTTAGCTTCTGTTAAAAAAGTCATGAACAAGAAATCGATGACTCACAGCACCAAAATAACTGAGTTACCACACTATAGAACGCCTTTCTTGTTTTAACATTCTGCGTTTAGTAAATTTGTATCCAGTGTTGCAAACGTGTAGAGAAGTGGCGTCGTAAACTCGGTGATGATAATAATCGGTTGGCCGTAGAGCTTTTACCCGTGGGGTTGTGTACGTCGCGTGGCTGATGTATGCGCCGCCGCCCCGGCGCGAGACTCGGCGGCGCCGGCACTGCAGATATCGTGCAGGCCAGCGTACTCCACGCGAACCCACGGCCCCAGTTGCGTTACTGCCAAAACCCTTGTTTTATGTTACTAGGAAATCGTTTTTCAAGACCCACGCTCGCTGCTCATGATATAGCAGCTAGAAACACTTGATCTTGTAATTTCTTAACGTGTTCCACGTTTCCTCGCTTATTTTCAAATTTAAATTTCAACTAACTCTTTGTGGGAGCAGAGTTTCTAGCGCGAGTCAATGTTTGTGGGCTTTAAATACGAATTGCCTTTACAATTAGATTGCCTCAAAAATTAAAATTAAAGTCGATATGCCTTTACCCAGTACCGGAGTCCTAGTCGGCTTCATTGTGTGTATTTTAGATTATTCGATTGGAATTGTACTAATTATCTTTGGGAAAGTTTTCATCGTGCAAAGTGTTGAAAAAAGCTTGGCATAAGTCATTTTGTGATGTACACCAGCACCTACCTTATACTACTAGTGTATCCCACTGTTTCGCTGTATGTATAACAGCTGTTTCGCATGTATGTGTAGCAACTGTTTCGCGTTATTGTGTATCAACTGTTTCGCTTCATACTTATTCTTACCTTATCACACACTTCCGTTGGTTCGGGGTGCTAAAGAATGGGCCTCGGTGTTGTAAGCTTGTACAACAAAGTAACAAATAAGAACAAAGTTAAGAAAGTCCAAACTAAAGGATATAGATCTGCGGGCTGTGTGTGTTCCGTATGAAATGTATTTGTGTAAGTCCTCAATGGATGAAAGCGCAAACTTCAAGTACGAAACGGTGTAATGTTAGCCTCAAAGGAAATTTAATTAATTTTGATGTAATTACTCTACTACCTTAAAATCTATTTGTAGAATTAATCGGGGAATTTTGGGGAAATTATGAACTTACGCTGTCAAATGTAATTTAAGGGCCAAACTGATTTGGAAGCCATGTTGGTCTGCTGGTATTTATTTAGTTCAGCTTAGAGGAAACGGCTGGCCGAAGAAGGAATGACTTTAGGGACCATATTTACCGAATCTAATGTATGTTTACTATATGTTTCTATGCAACACGCTGGATGGGTGAGAGTTTTGTCTTCTTATCAAACTTACCCAAGAGACGGTCAGTGGCGTAAGAATATAGTGGCCAAAGGCTAGCCTTTTGCCACTATATTCTTGCCTAGGGAACCCCCCCCCCCCCC
>JAFELO010000118.1:783796-805460 GCA_017140195.1 Eumaeus atala
CCCCCCGGAGAACAGTGCCCATATGTGTAGTATTAATTAGTTAAACTTTTCTTCATTGGGATACCGTAGGACCATCCTTAGATAACAGTTTTTACATTCTAAGGTCCCAATCGATACCACGTACCTCTAACAATGTTTGTAGTTACGCCACTTGTGGCATTCCACCCATAACGTGTGCAAAGCACTTTTTAAGGTTTTCTCTTGGCTGATTTTATAGCAACGTAAAATTTCAAATAACTTATTTTACATGCTCTCGTATCTAGATTTATTACAGACTATTTAGATCAATCGGTAAAATAATAGTCCAGCACGATAGAACTTGTTTGACCTGTATTTCAAATGACCTCAACCTCATTACGATACTTCTCTATTACAAAAGACATTCATTATCTATAACCCAAATATGTTCATGTAAATGAATGGATTTTTTTCTAAGCCCCTCTCGCATACTAGAGGTCGAGTTTTGATTGATGTGTCGCGTAATGATGCGGGAAACTATTTCCTTCGCATTTCCTATACTCAATAAAACATGGAATATGCCCATTTATGTGTCCGCACGAGTTTATTCGGGGCTTTGTCAATGTGGCCCGTAGTGCAGAGTACACTTGAAAGACCGTCATTTGTCAAGATTACGGCTGTTTGGGGATTGAGATATGAAAAGCGGTTATTGTTTTGAATATTTTCCCTTTTTATGAGAGAACAATTTTTGCCAACAATTCTCGATACACATCCCCCTTTGGGTATTATTGAACAAGCACAATGTCTCGTCATCCAGCGAAATAATCCGTAGTGCTACAATAATGCTATTGGGTATGCCGGTGTAAGTCAGGAGAATGGAATTTGGAGAATACATGATATTTGTACGATCAACAGAAGCGCTCACACACATACATAATAGACATGCCCATTGACTAGTCGTAGCAAGACATGTTCGTCGGTAGCGTGACTTCATCACTATCTCGTTGCAAATCGAACATAGGCTTCCTTTCCTGAAATGGCTTTGGGGATACTAGAGTTGTATTGGTCCTTCTGTTTAATGTTGCTTGTGCTTAAAAAAACTGGTGAACTTAAACGTTTCTTTAAATTTTGACGACGGACACTGATCCGTACTTCATTGTTTTTATTTTTAATTTAGAGACTTGGATGTTACGCTAGAAGTGGCCTTCATTATTTCTCAGCTCAAAACAAATATTCATATAATATTAACACAATAACATATAAATCATACACCTACTTTATTGCCTTCTTCGCGCGACCGTTATTCAAGATAACAAGTCGATACTTACGAAGGCTTATATTCCATATCGGCTAGGGAGTAGGGCTTACGAAACAATGTCATTGTTATAATAACTCCTCCCTAATGTTTATAGCATACTATTACTTCCTGCGCTCTGTTATAAACTAGGAGACTAAAACTTTGTGGCAACAAAATTGTATGAGCCTATATTATATAGTGAGCTATTTATGTTATATTATTAATGAGTTTTCTGGTGTTAATTTTAACGATTTAAATCTCCAAGCCCCAATAAAGCTTTGTATCGAAGAGTATCAAGTAGAAAATATTCTCAAAGAAAGAAACGGTGGTGTTCATGACGCTTAGTACTCTGATTTTAAATGGGGACACATTTAAATTGGCTTACCTATGCTACGATGGCTGAACAAAGGTACAATCATACATTCCAAAAAACATTACACTCCTTTTGTGCAATCGCGCGAAAAAGGGACGACCAACCTATGCACGAGTCTATCGGCCGGAAAGAGTTTCTACCGGTTTATTTTTCGTCCATTCGTTTTTATCTCCGAAGTACGTGAAATTTACAACTATGAAAGAGTCTTCCAAACGTATTAAATTATACAGAATTTCGTAAAGAAAAACCAAGGAAGGCGGAAAATGTAATCAAAGTTCGTGCGAAATAAAATGAGTGACAATAACAAGAACAGGGGAGGGTAATCAAAAGAACCTCCTTACAGTAGGGAAGCGTTTGCTAACTTACGCTGTTAGAGGCGCTGTAGAAATGTTGGCAGTTCGGTTTGTTTTAAGAGTTAATCAACGAAATGGGAGGGTATTCCGTTACGTAGGACACATATCCTAGGTACTTTTAATTTGTTTTATCGTATGCTTCTAAGCAGTTTCCATATAGCATGTTCCTCGTCCTTCAATGAACTCCAAGAAGATCTCCTGCTACTCTAATCAAACCCGCCCGGCGCACTGAGATCTTCTCAACCAGCCGATCCTTGACGGATCCCTTATCATCCTAAAGTATCTTAAAACTTAATTTCGCTATATTTTTTCACCACTTGTTCCCTTAAAATATTCGTTAAAAATCTAAAAGAAATGTGATTATCATTTTTTGTTGTTACGTCCCTGTCTCGCTATGGTAACAAATGAACTAATGCGAACATAACAAACACTGTAACACCGACACAATGCCGCAAAGGAAATACCAGCTTCCCAATATTTATGTCATTAATATGTGTAAATTGCGAATAACGCGAGTCGTATAGCTTAAGAGCAAACATTTCGGTGCTATTAATTTAGAAGCACTGAGCTATATTGGAGGCACTGGAGGCGGCACATTCATTTTATGCGCCGGAAATGTTACATACGCCATAAAAGTCGTTAGGACGGCGTAACGTCTCGCCAGCGTCTTCGCCCCGTAATTACGAGCATAGCTGCGGAATCAGGCGCCGATTGTGTTCTGTTTGCTGCCAGCTCTCCGACTCTCATTATATGGACTAGACTCGGTGTAACATCCTTATCTTAGTACACATTTACTCACGTCAGTTATATTGGGTTTATAATATGTTTCATGTATATTATAGAAATGTTTAGCACTTTGGGAATATTGAGGTAAGATTCTAAAACATTATTGACAAGGACAGGTGATAAATCATTAAGTAAGTTATACTTAATGTTTTATTAAAAATATTTACCAAATTATATGACAGCGCTGTATTTTAAGTTTAGCTTTTATTTATAATTTATCAGCAAGTTGGTTTCCTAGAAGTTCTGTTTCAACATTTGCACGACGTAGATATCCTAAATTATTTTCAATCAGTTGATAATTAAAAATAATTTTATTGACAGCTTCCTAGCACCAAGTCGGCCAATCCTCTGCTACTCGCTGCATTCTCGGTCTTCGTTTCGAAAGAGCAAGTAGATTATATTTAAACAACAGTACTGAATATAATTTCAATGAATAATGTACTTGATATAGTATTTTCACTATTTGCTATATATACTCAACAGTAACATAACAAATATAATTAGTTTTAAAAGTCAATCACTAGTCACAGGTATCGATAATTATTTTAGACTACCCCAATTATTATTAGTGCCACAATAATTTCTTATTTAGTATTAGGTCGTGAGTGCGGTTTTAGAATAGGGACTTTCCGGGTAAACAATTACGATAATAATACGCGAGGGGAGAGGTAAGGAGGTATTGATTTCGAAAACATGTTTACGAACTCTCCGATTCTAGTAAGTGAAATACGATGTAACGTCAGAAAGGCACCGAGTGCATGCTATGATCGGAGACTTAAGCCTACTCTAGCTTCAATTCGTTTATTCTGTGTCGATGTGATAAGCCGGCGAATACGATTCTGACCTGCACGATTGGAAACGTTAAGTGTAGTTTTGTGTACTGCTACAGAAATCCGTGTTTGTGAGAATTTGGAGTGCTTTTAAAGATTTTTTTATGAAAAATTCTTTAGGATACTTGCATTATATTTATGATACGTCTCTCATTTGAATAGGAATATTATCTAGTTCTCTAGTATCTGTTAAATAGTCAGATAGCGCATGTGTATTGTAATGAGTCATTTCAATAAACGGTCTCTCTCAAACTTAACTGTAGATAGACACTAGAAATTTATGAGTCTAATCACGTTTTAGTCTTAAATATTCGTCGGACGTTGATTTCGTGCGAAAAGATACTACAGACCAAACAGTTTTTACTTATCTTATATTTTCTCACAATTGCTTGGTAACCTTACGTGCAGTCATCACGACAGAAAATCCTTTGGTGAATATCGTGACTCGATTATTTTTAGACGATCCATCTCTTTGTATTGTGCTGGTAGATTTTCATTGCGAGTTTGTAAATTAAATACACGTGAGTTCTTAATGTTTTTGTTGTATTGACCAAGTTATGTGGTTGAGGGAAGCTATAGATCTATTCACATACGTATACACGTTCGAATGTCAATGTCGAGTAACATTGACAGACAAGTTGCCAGTTTGTAATTTAAAAACTAAACAATAACAAACAGTTAACAACTCAATTATCGCACCTACTACGGACTATACTACAACGTTTAATTTTTTAATTTGCCTATTAAAAGTCTATATTTAAAAACGTCCGGAAGATGAAAATTTTTTGGTACAAAATATGATTTATTTTTGTCATGACATTAATGAGAGCATAATACCTCCACGTGAAGTTGTCACACTTTTTGTCTCTATGACTTTGTTGAGATAGGAATTTTGGCGGTTAGCCTGTAAATTATAACAAATATTCAGAACTCATATCGGTTCGTTGGGCTTCTTCCGATGTGCCCTGTACTTTGATAACATAATGTCAAGCTCTGAAGAACGAAGTAGAAAATTACCAATAAGGTAAGCTGATTAATAAATACCTTGCTAGATATAGCGAGGAATCCCAATTTATATGCGGATTTTCCTGATTCTCAAAAAAAATCTCACTTTAAAGCAAATTACCTATCATACGGTCAAAAAGCCTACAACTACGCTATCATCACTTATAAACTTATTTAAATACTAGCGATCTGGTCCTGCCCCGCTCGCGAATTACAAAGGCATATTATACACTAAAGTCTTCGTCGGGAATCACTCTTTTGACATTCTGAGCAAATCGATCACATACAGACATACAGCTTTTGGAGAACTGAATAGTTTGTATATAAAATACAAACTATTCAGTTCTCATACAACTTGCTCTCCGCTCGTTGAATGCGCACGTCTGAATGTTCACGTTCAACTGTATCGCCTAGCACCGGCGCCTATCAATATAATTATTACTTCATTGCCTCGAACTATCGTAAGTACGTGTAGCAGGTGAGCCCGCAAGTAGGGTACTGACAATCGATAGGGATACGGCCCTGGTGCAGTAGCTCTGCCAAAGTAGTTGCGAGTAGCGTACACGACTCGTCTCGAAACCTTTTGACCACAACTGATGCCCATAGACATCCGCATTATCGTCGTGTAGATACGTGCCACAGCACAGGTTTCACTTTACGAGGGTCTCATGTGAGCGAGAGCTTCCTCTCCAGTCGTGGGGGTCCCATCCATCAAAAAAGTCAGAATGGCTGCTGATAATACGTAAATATCACCGCAAGTACAACAATGTGAAATTAGTATTTATAAGACAAAACAAGCTACGTGCGTCGGGCGTCGGCCCGAGATGGAGATTTATCGCGCGCGCCGAGCGGAGGCTACAAGTTCGCGCATTAAACGACTCTGGGACATTAGTCGCCTGCAAGATGCCGCTCGAGATCATAATTAAGTGCCGCCCAATTTATCGGTCCGACCCGCGCCCGAGAACTCCCCTTAAACTTCCCTTATCGTACCTAGTAAAAGCTCTTTATTTCGTAGTTAGTCTACCCCGTAGTTATCGCCTCCTACTGCGCACGAACAATATCTTTGGGCTCGCCGGAAATTGTACGCGATAAACCTTTTGAATTATCGTAATTATTACATTTTTTCTGTGTCATACTTATTTTAAAGTAGCGATTCGCCCCGGCTTAGTCCGTGAATATCTCCCGAGAATACACCAAACCTACCTTGGGAATAGCTCCATTGTTAGGTGAAAACCGCATGAAAATCCGTATATTTTGAGAAAATTGACCACATACAGACAGGCAGCTTTTGGGGACTATGTTCTATAATATGTGTTTTATAGATATTGTCAAGTATATTGTCTAACATACTTGATAATATGTAGTATTTCTTTAATTCTGTCCCGACAGTCGTTCTCTTATAAATTGAATATCTTATCATTGTAACGTATAATTTAAAAAAAAAGCTAAGAGTTAACAACCCTTATCACTTAGGGTTATAAAAAATAGATAGTAGCCGGTATGTTTTCATTTCGATTTCAGACCTACTGGATATGCATATAAAATGTGATAAAAACCGGTAAAGCCGTTTCGGAGCAATAACGTAACTAACATTGTGGCACGAGAATTTTATATATAAGATAACATAAAGCTCAGAGATTTTTTTATTTATTCCAACGCGCTATCTCAGGAACTAAGGGCCGTAATTGAAAAACATTTTTTGTGTTAGATAAACCGTCTATTGAGGACAGGTTATATACCATTACGCTATGACTAATTGGACTGGAGGGTGACGGGTAGAACCGCGGGGTGATGCTGGTTAAATATATTTCCGTTGTCTGTAGCGTAAGTGCAGTGAGACCTGTCGACAATGACGATACACAGTGTGTGGACTAAGAATATAAATACGCGCATTCCATGTAAATATTCATAAAATATAATTAAGAACAAACAATACGCTAAACTGATGTACGTCCGCTTAATAACTCGACTACAAAAAATACCGTTGCAAAACCGACCCAGAAACCTTTGTTAAAATAGATGGGCACTATTGTTGTTCACAACTATAGAGGATAACCGTCTCGAGTCTTGGAAAAATACGTTCTAGTGGAATAATGAAGCGTGTTTATCATTCGCGTAAGTAACTCGAGCAAGTGAGCCGAAGTGTGTCAAGCGGGGTATGTGTTAGGGGGGAGGCTCGGTAATTACTGCATCAGCGACGCTAAACGGTTTAGGCGGCGACGGGCGGCTCGAGTAGCATGGCGTTACGTCACGCATGCATGCATGTTCGCTAAATGACGCAATACGAATACGGAATCTACTCGTATTATTTGGGATGTTTCATTTTTCTCATTATCAGCCCTCCACTGCTGGACTTAGGCCTCTTTCAATGGGCGCTAAGACGACCGAACTCCCGCTACTCGCATCCATCCCCGACCGGTATGCAGTAGCCGGTTTCATTTTAATAAATTCCAAATACTTAAATACGGTAGCCGATCGATGTACATTTCATTAAACTCCCACATATATTTTTTCAGTGTCTCAAGTCTGGATTATATTTGCTGCGGCTATAGGACTATTTAGTTTATTAGGTTTCAGTGGTCAAGTATAAATTTTGGGTAAATAGCAGTTTTATTTACCACTAATCTTAACACTACCGCTAAAAAAAGCATAACATTATTATATTAAATTATAAGAAAATATATGGCTAAGGTACTGGTTATGTTCGTACGGTATCCAGTACTGACGCACACCGCCTGATCTTAAGGTAAGGGAACTTATATATTTTCTTTCGCAGCAAGTTAGTAAAACGGGCAATTTGCGTGAGCCTATAAGTAACCAGATTCATTAAGACCGTTACAAAGTGGCGCGGGCGTTCTTAAAGCGAATGGCCCTTGAGCTTACAGCCTTCATAATAGCCGTGCGAGCCGGCCGGGCACCGGGCGCCGCGTGCAATTTAATGAAACACCTGGAGACCTCTCCAGCCTTCCGCTGTATTAATCTCGCAAGTCGCAGCCCGCGCACAGCCTCTTTGTTGACATCAGCGGCGGCCGAAGCGTTTACCTTAGAAGCATACCGTTTACATACACCCAGACTTGGTACAGTACAGTAAATTTACTCCTTGAGAAAAACTGCATAAATATACAACAATAATTATCAATTATACATTCAGCCCTATGGGAATACGAACTTCGTGCATTTGCCGGTGCTGGTTGTTCGGCTGTCTTGGCGGCCACTGATAGAAACCTGTCTACTAGTGCACCATTACAGCTTGTTATGATTATGAAGTACTAAAATCTAATAAGATAAAATCTAAACACTCTTGTTCGTGGTGGAATTTATTCGAGGCATCGCGATAGTGGCGCTGGACGATTGTGGTTCTGTATCAGCGCGTTATGTTCGCGGCTAATATAACGTCGGAATAAACAATGGATGACGACCCGCCGGCGGCGACGGTAAAAGTGGCCGAGATAGCTCCGCACACGAATGCATATTTTAGCGTTAAGCTGTAGCATCGCGCAGCAAACTTGCTTCCAACTTCAACAGTGTGAATAATTCTCAACTTAAAGTATCTTAAAGCGAATAGTTTTCGCCTTATTTGTTTCGAACGGCGCTTTGTTTTATTTCATAAGTCTGAAATAGTTTTACGTTTTTTTTTAAGAAAACGGTCGTAAAGACGTTACGGGCTCGGAGCGTCGCGACGGCTGGCGCCGCCCAGAGATCGGAATAAAAAGTAAGGCGAACGCGAGGCGTAAACACGCGCCCCTCTCGCGTGACGGCTCATTAGCCACTCCCCTGCGCCTCTATAAATCATTTTAAATTCAAATTCTACTTACATTCACAATTGACTTTGCTTACGCAATTTCCTTCCCACCCACAAAATCTTGCAAATTAGATTTGGCCTTTTCTCATTTTTTTTCCACAAAAAAATAATTTACAACGTCCGGCTTTAAATGTCGATGTCCGTCCGTTCGACTACATTCTCAGGTTTTATATTGAAGTCAATTAATTTTTAACATTCGCTTTTATTCATAATGATATAGATACCAACTGGCAATTCAAGCCAAATGTTTGCACCAGGAAAATATTAATTGTCGTGTTAAATGGTAACATGGACGATTATTTATTTATAGTTTGAGACCCTGTGGGCTGACTTGGACATCATATAATGAACAAAATATTAGGAGCTCGGCACGTGGCCACGTGCCACAGATTCCGACGCACACACGCGCGCAGTCCGCACAGAGGACACAGGTACGAGAGTTGGCACCGGCTGCCGGTCGTGTCTATTCCAGTCTCTCATGAACATTTTTGGCAGCCACTTTGGTGCGTACAAGTGGGTTTCGGATCTCGCCGTGAGCGTGTCATTCATCTAATTGTAAGCACATTGTTTTCCTCGCGTGTCGATTTGCGATGTACTCGGTCGAGTCAGCCAATAGTAGCGCCGTCGGACTATGCGTACGACCGAGCCCCGCCGACGGCGTGCCGCCCAGCGATCAATCCCGATCGATCAATTCACCAACTTCATCAAACATGTCACGTGGCCTACTATTTGTGTATTATGTTGCTAACTATTCAGTGATTCTCATACTGTCGTCCGTTGGCATTCGGCCACTACGAAGTTTAATTAATGGACAAATAGAAAAAAAGGTAAGGTTATGATAAAAATTTGTTTGTATTTATTATCTCAATGGCTAATATTTTTATGGTCGGTGGCACGGAGTCGTCTCAACGTATGTTGGAAAGCTGTCCGATTTTCGGCTCTATTCATTAACGACTTACCATTGATGTTATTACACATCAATGGAAAGTCGTAATTTAGTTGGGAGTAATTATCAGCAAAATTCAAAGCCGCCGCTAACACAGTTTGAAAACTGTCGTATATTTAAAAGTCTTTATTCATGTACGTAGATGAAAAGACGGAATTTTCATTTAATTATAATTCGCGTTGACGGCTCTCACAGAGCGGACGGAGCACGGAGAAGCGAGTGAGGTGGCGGCGCGTGCCGACTGCCTCGGACTGCACTGCAGAGCACCGAGTGTCGCAGGGACTGCGCCCCAGCACACTGCACTCGAGCCTCGTTCGTTATACGCGTTACAGTTTTTAAGGACACTCAGCCGCTTTGCTCGACTCGACAAGACAAGAACGCCTTCGTTCATTTATTGATGTATTTTACATCAAAGCTATTTGGAATTGATAATTTTGTTTATATACGAGAATAGATCTGTGTAGGTACATGTGTGCGGAAAAGCCACTACTTCGCTATCGCAAAAATGTTATTAGTTGTATCATGTGTGGGCGGTTATTGGCACCGCGACCCCTGCGGCCCGGGGCGCTCGCCCCATCAAGTACACAAAGCTCAAAGGTTTCCCGTTTATCAATTCCGTTTCGATGACTTTTTACTTTGATCAAACTAAGAATGTTTTAACACCAAAATCAGACATGAGCAATATAAATTTATCGCAGTGATATAATGCGTTTTACACATTTAATTATATTTTAGTATACCGCATTCCCCCGTCGTTACATTGTATATTCCATGTAGTTATGTTATGTGCATCCTTATAATTTCCTATGTATTTAACAAACATACAGCGTTCTAAGAGTATGTAAAAGTTATACTTAGGTAATGGTGATTACTTTGATTTATGTAGATGTCTCTCCTCGCCAACCAGTATTCAGTTATCGAGCCACCTATAGCGATGTCTCCATCCTGTGGATATATCATCACCCAAAAATATATTGATCATACAGTTACTGTACGTAAGGTACGGAGGGCTGATGATGTATGCGGGGACTTTAGTTAATAACCCATTAAAGTGTTTCGAACACTATTTTTAATTTCTGTTTTAAAAAATAACTGTTACAGTCAGCTCGACGGACTGTCATGGCAAATGCAACAGCAGCGCCGACAATAGTAGGTCCCTCCGAAAAAAAAGCTACGCTTTCCCTCTCCTGGCCCCACTTTCCATTTAGGGAAACCCTTTCTTTTCCCTTTATGGAAACTGTAACTGCGAACTGCTACCAGTTTCAAGCCCTACGGCATGGCAGATCCTCAAAGCCGTTGTGCCTGTATCTTTATAGGAAATCACCTGGTACACGCGTTATATATTCTGTACATCCACCGCACGACAAACTTATCTACACACATGTATGCCTGATACTGGCACATTAATCATATTAATGTCTGCCCTCGGCGGCACAGACCTGACCCTTCGAATTAATAGCCCGCCCCAAAAGCATGTTTTATTAAAGTTTTATGTGTCACATTTGTGCAGAACCAAAAGCATGCTCCTCGGTTCTACAGCTGGATAGGTCGGCACCACCCCAGGAGTGATCGTATGGTCACACAACTACTTTACAATTGTTAAACTCAGTACTTACTTTTGTTTGTGTTTATGGTATTCAATAGTTTGCAGGTCCTTCTTTTATTTGTTAGTGTTTGTTGTTATAGCGGCAACAGAAATACGCCCTCCGTGAAAATTCATCTGCACTGATGACAGACCGACGGACATAGGAGCATAAGTAATAGGCGCCCGTTTTTACCCATTGGGTACGCAACTCTAAGTCGTCACAACTGAGAAGCCGTGCTATAAAATAGTCACACCTCACATACACAAGTACGTAGCGAATACTGAATAGAACGACCAGCAGATGTAGTGAGTACAACGCAATCGCTAGTTTGGGGCTCGACGTGGTCGTCCGTCTGAGGCGAGACGCCCATTTGTAGCCACTCGGACGTCTGTCGCGCTAATCGGTGCGAACAACTGCACATGTCCTGTACCCAAAATATCAATGTAGTCGCCGTGGCTTTAATCGGAATAGGAGCAAACATTGTGAGACATACATCGTTTGCAAATGCTAAACCCGATAAGATCTTTTTCGGGGCCTGAACTTATACTGTGAAAGCGAAGAGAAGTCCAATACAGCTCCATCGGATTGGTATTAGTGCTCTTCTAGCGTCTAGGCTTGGGGACGAAAGAGACCCCTCCTACAGGCAGATGGGAGAGATGCATCCCGATATGAGAGTGTTTTTAACAGCAAATTTAACTAATTTACACGGTCAGAAGGACCGTGAGGTTTCACCTCATCCGATAAGATTGACCATAACTTCGTACAGTTTAATGTGCCTTCTCCAAGTCTCAAGCTTCAACTTAAGAACAGACTTAGTAACCAAGGTACACGGGTTTGTTTATATATTCCTTCTTAAATGTTTCCTACTTTTAAATTGGAAGTGTCATTAATTTCATTGTTACAAAATTGTGTCTTCGTGAAATAACGTTTTAATGGAAATGGTTTGTAACTTTGTACATTGTTTACGAGAAGGTAGATTTGTCCCCAAGTGTATCTTAAAAGACGGCCGAGTGCAAGCCGGACACGTGGACAAGTGGTATATAAATAACGACAAAAAAACGTTTGTTGTACGAAAGCCGCATTGATGATATATTTTTTTTTGTATTTGTTGTTATATCTATATTAGAAGTACATCAACTGTGAAAATTTGAACTATCTAGCCATCACGGTTTATGAGATACCATACCACCTGTTGACTGATAGACAAACAGCAGAATCTTAGTAAAACGTTTCCGTTTCTACCCTTTCAGTAAATCAGTCCCTAAATATTAATAAAGCCGTTTTAACATTAAGTTCGATTCCGAATCATTTCTGGTTCTCTATCTAGTATTCGAAAACAACCATTGCAAAAAGCAAACCTAAACTTTTCGGGCACTAGCGTAAAATTTACCGCATATTGCAGATATTTTAGAAGTTTTACTGGCAGCGAGATCCATTACAAAGAGTAGATTTGATTTGATTTTTTACTTTTTGTAAATAACCGACCTGTCTGTAGTCTGTTGTAAATAGAATTTTAACCATGTACTAGATACAATACTAGATGTTACTCACGACTTCATTCGTGTTGATTTTGTTATTCAGATAAAGTGTATTAATCACATTTCCTTGCAATCTTTCATTAAAATGCTTTCGAATATATTTGCCACAAAAACACCCGCGGGGCTATTACTGTTGTTATTTAAAATATAAAAACTGCTTAAGTTGACACTTCGAAATAACCGCTGTAACCTTGAGCGCGTAAATAGTGAATTGTGTGCGTTACATCAGGACCGCAGTGCTATAATGACGGTTAGTGTTTTTGATTTGTGTGACCGAATAACATACGCCCAAGCAGAACGGATTTCGGAACATTACGTAGCTACACATGACGAAAAATTTGCAAAGTTGTTAGCTACCAATATATCTAAGCATGACCGCCCGTACCCGGTCCTCAGTCGGACACTAATAAACCTGTCAAGCAAACCATTGGATGATGTCACGGTGTCGATCGTCGCAAAGGGTATGAACTTTGCATTAACACCAAAGGGGGTGCCAGTGGAAAAGATTATTGATGGGGTGTAGAAAGCGTTGTGTCGAAACAAAATGCTGTTGAACGATGCGGAAACTATAAGGCAGGATGTCTCGGTAATTCTGCGTAAGACACGTCTACCCAAACCAAACATAACACCGGGAGAGCATCAGGCACTCCAATGTCTACGGGAAAAGAAGGACATTTTAGTGCTGAGGGCCGACAAGGGAAACGCTACAGTTGTTCTGGACACGGATGACTACCACCAAAAGATTTTTTCGACGTGTACAAAGCAGTGTCATATAATGCAATTGCCAGGGTAACGCCACGTACACGAGAGCTACTCAAGGGCTAACGACACTTATTCACGCAAGACGAGTACGGGAAATTAGAGGCCCCCAAGATTATAATAGCCCCAAAATTATATGGTCTGCCAAAAGTACATAAAGCTAATGTCCCTTTGTGACCTATCGTGAGTCAGATTGCAGCGCCGACTTACGATCTTGCAAAACACTTCAGTGCTCTAGCCAATGGTGAGAAAAGTACCGTCCTTTATAAAAGGCTCGCGACATTTCGTCCAGGTACTTGAAGGAGTGAAACTGGAACCAACGGACATAATTATGAGTTTTGATATTGAATTACCATTCACCAGTGTCCCTTTAAATGAGTGCCTTGAGGTGTTAAAGAAAAACCTAAAGGAAAGTAGTTTGTCTGATGACTACATTGTCTTGCTAAAACATTGCTTGGAGGGAATTTTTTTCGTATTTCAAGGCCAATATTACCTCCAGATTGAAGTCCCTATGGGAAGCCCAATTGCACCACTTATAGCCAACATCTAGTTGGAACACTATAAGGAGAATGCGTTACACTCTAACTCCTCGTCAATCAGGTTTTGGAAAAGGTACGTCGACTGTTTGTTTAGAGATGCAGTACTTGACATGAGACATGTGTCCACCATCTGAATTCAATTCACCCTAAGACCAAGTTCACTGTGGCGGTGGAAAGAGATAAAACACTGCCTTTCCTGGACGTTTTTGTAGCACCGCGATCTGATGGATGTTTATCCCACCATCTTTATAGGAACAACACACACACACATAGGTACCTGCAAGCTACTCCTCACCATCACCCTAGGCATATACACTCAGTGGTGACGTCGCTCATAAATAAGGCTTTGGATCTTTGCAATCCAGAACACCTCGAAGAGGAAAAGAGACATGTCCACCGTGTCCTATGGAGGAATGGGTATAGTGTGAGAGACAAATGGTGGATACGCCTAAAAAGGCAGAAAATTCCGGTGGTGAATCGGCAACCACCTTTTCTCCAATACGTGAAATGATTGACGGACAAAATTGGAAAAATTTTAGGAAACATTTCATCATTTTAGAAAACAGTTTTTGTACCGCCACTCAAAATAACTACTACACCGAAGGATGTGTTTCCCTTGCAAACACCCGGTGCTTACCAAATTGAATGCTGTTGTGGAAGCTCATACATTGACTCTAGCCGAGAGAACTAAGGAGCATATTTCTGCATGTATAAACTGGCAAACGAGTAAATCCGCCATAGCTGAACACCTCTTAAACTTAGGCATCACTGGATACAGTTCCATAAACCGAAGATCCTTTCCACCGACCGTCCGTTACTATCCCAGGATGGTTCGGGGAGCTATAGAAATAAAAAAGGTATAACTTTCAACCGAGAGGATGGTTTTAAATTATCCTATCTACATCGTGGAACCCAGTGATAAACAAAATCAAAAGTCGGGGCTTACAGCTAGATCGTGTGGCAGATCCAGCAGTGGACCGACAAGCTGGTAATGATGACGATGACGATAAAAATATATAACATAATCTCGCAAAAACACTTATTTATTGTGTAGGGTTAGTGGGCCAATATCCTGTGGTGAGAATATCTGGTAAATAAATTATTTATATAACGTGAATTATATGTTAATTTAAATGTATACTCATGAATATACATATTTTATGTAGTTTTACTCAGTAAAAAGCAAAATAAACCGGTTCCTATTTTCGAAAAATAATATGACAAATATCCGCATGTTGATGTTACCGACACTCCTTGCTTACCGTCTAATGCTTATTTGTGTTACTAATGTACATCAATTTTGATTGTAATATCCTAAAAAAAATATTTTCTCGTGTGTTAAAATAAGTTTATGCCAGTCTTACACTATAAGTGCTACCTACAAAAGCTGCTGTCATTCTTCGACCATGGCAGTTTTGAACGACTAGTTGGATTTGTAATTTTTTCATTACATAAGCTCCGTGTGTCCGCACGAAGGTTTTTTTATGAGTACATACACATAGACATATACATAATTATTATGCAGACGTGTTGCCATCCTTCTCTCCTCCCCTCCAATTGATCACCGGTTCCTCACAAACTGTACCATACGAAACGCGACAGCGTAGCCGTCAGTCACCTCACGCCGGAATCTTGTAAGCGAGGAAATCTTCCCCAGAGGTGTCGGCTCCATTCAGCGGCAATCATGATGCCTTATTGAACGACTTGTTTAAATACTGTCAATAAACCGCGACGTAAGTGGAGCTTTTATTGCTCTGATCTAGGGAAAGTTTGGAGGCGAACATGTCATTGACACAAAGTGTAAACACAGTATGAATTCTGCTTTGAAGTTAATAACTGTCGAAACCCACGTAGCTAATAAATATTAGTTGGATAGACTTAACCGAGTTATCATAGTTGGGGTTGAAACGTGATCACCCATTCAAGTTTCACAAACGGCTTGCTACGAATCCAAACTCGGTTAAAGTAGACGAGGCGGCGTAACGGGAAATAATAACTTTATCCCGCGCTTAACTGCGAGAGGACCGTCCGCCTAACATTATGCCTGCCAGCAGCAAGTTAATCTAAATGCAGCCGACTGCTTGACGGTGGCGCGCATCGCCGAACTTTAATAACTATCGCTACCGACTACCGACCACTCAACACTGTACTGTTTCTCTTGATTTCGATGTCGCCAAATATACTCGACTACGTCAGAAGGATGCATGAAACATCGTGATTTCCCGGATTCGTGTATTTGTATTCAACCTAACATAGGACTGGATCTGGTTCTGTCAGATGAAAGTCGCTCCGTCTAAAGGCTGGTGCCCTCGTCAAATCCCGTACATTAGTTTGCCGACCCCGATATCATCGGATAGAGAGACGAGATAGAGCTAGAACGAAGTACATGTCAAAGGGATGTCTGTAGATCTCTTGTTCCTTGCAAAGCGGCATCACGTTTTAACGTAGGGGTGTGGTTTAGATTCGTTTTTATAACGCGAGTGACGGGATACATCAAAATATAATTTCAGCATTTGAGCTTTTCTCTCAATCTAACTTAGAAGTAGTATTGAGTTTTCTAACATTGTCATCATCAGGTGCACTATAGCAATTATAGGTTTCCCGCGAAACGCAGACCTCTTCCAAAATAACTAATTCCCTGCTACTTTCTTATGTTTAATCGTTATAAAAGAAATAAGTCAATGATTTTCCAATTTCCTACCAGCAATCTCGAGACAGCTCTTACAACAAACGATCGACGAAATGTTTGCCGTTAACAAGATACAATCAAATTAAATATTTGGTATTCATAATGTAATCGCATATCCTTATTATTACGATTATCTGTATAGCGAAATTTGTTTTTCTTTCATGTAATCCTATAATTTTTCGTAAAGTATTTTGTGAATAAAGTATGAGCTGAAAGTCTGTGTTCTTCAGCGATAGAACGCTCGCGGAGCCTAGCTCTTCCCGTCACGTAGTGCGACAGTTAATTACGCGGATGTAAATAAATCATCATAGGCGGCGGGTGCGGTGGAGGGTTTCGATTCTGAAAGGCAATTATCTCGCGCCTCATTGACGTCGAAAATGAGCAAAGAGAGACCCGGAAAGCTTCCGCCACTTGAGATATATTTGATAACGTCTGTCAGTTCGATGCGCACCTACTATATTCAGATCATTTGAATGAAGTGATATTGCGGTCATGAAATAGAAATGTGATCCTAAGGCCTGAAAATGTTATAGTTTCAACATTTTCTATATGCTAAATAATTGTTATACGTTTTGAATACTGTAAAAAATAAGCGAGCCTTACAGTAGCCGTATATGGTGTGTAACATCTGATATCCTACTGTAAAATTGAGAAGAGATACATGTGAAGCCGATCACTTTCAAACAGTTAACTGTATTATGTTAACAGCGATGACATTAACCTAACAGTAGGAAAAATATCCACGCTAAAGATTCATTGGAATAATTCCATATTCAAATCGGAGAGCGATATTTCTCCATTTCCTGCAATGCATTTCCACCCCTTCTCACAAAATCAGGCCCACAAAATATATCCAGAAACTGAGAGGAAATATCTTATTCATCAATAAGTTAATGCAGAAATTGCTTAAGTTTGCACACATGTTATTTTCTATTTGTACAAATAAGTTAGAAACTACGACTAAATACTACTTTTTTGTCTTTATTTTAAAGTTGTTTTAACAGAAGGATAAATGTTTTTCAGGGACGGTGTAACCGCGAGAAACCTCCTTGCAAGTATTTCCATCCGCCACAACACTTAAAAGATCAGCTCCTCATCAACGGTAGAAATCACCTAGCCTTGAAGAACGCCTTAATGCAGCAGATGGGTCTGACACCGGGCCAGGTCCTTCCTGGCCAAGTTCCCACAGTGGTGAGTCTGACGTTCTTCGCACTTTTGCCGATTACTATGTTAATGCTTTGAGCGATCGGTCCTCACAACGTAAGTAAGAGCGCGCACGCAACACTCAGCTTTCGGTGTAGCTCGCTATTGTATACCTACCCCCCTTTGCATACTTAATATTGATAACACGTAGATATGTTAAAGCTGTACGTTTACGCTGTGCCTAAATAAATCCTTATTTAGTGATAACAAACTTTGATTATTAACTATGCCCTAAAGAAGTTTTATGTATCTGTTTACATAACATAAGGAACATTGAAAACATTGTAACTACATGAGGTCAGTTGTCAGTATTTTATGCTATAACCATACGTATGAAGGTACCGATATAGTTAAGCAGTGTAGTGTAGATTTAGTGTAACGAAGGCACATCTTAAACTTGGCCGATGGCCGATCGCTCCCCGGCTTGCGCATGTTTGTATAATTTTATTCGTTCTTAATCGGCATGACTTCTCTCCAATTTTACTCACAATTGTATGAACTGGGTATAAGCGGTAATGTCAATTATACACTTAAAACATAACTCTCACTGTTCACACTGTCGCTAACGTTTACGGCCCTTACTTCTCGGTTTCTCTCCGCACAGCCAACACTCCGACAGGGGTATACAGTATGATCACAGTGCAAGTGTAAGGCGATGGCTTAGGCACAAATAGTCGCTATGTAAAGGACCTATATTCCAACAAACAACAATGTTAGAGTGACGGACAATAGACCCAGACAATAGAATGCTTAGAGCATTCAGTAATATTATTGCGGCACCTTATGTTCGATATAATAACACTAGTTTTGTTCGCGTGATGCGTGGAGTGAAGCCGAAGGATGTAGGAAGCCGTGACAGAGAGTCCTTCGCACGATAAGTAGCGTGTTTGTGTGGTTTTGTGTTGAGGTGGGCGGCGTGAGCGGAGCGGGTGCGGCCGCTGGCCACCTGGCCGCGCTGGATCCAATCAGTCTCGCGCTGCTCGCCCCGCAGGTAACGCACCACGCAACTGCCGACCCCTCATCAACCGTCTTCGCTGTGTTCCGTTCCTTTGCCTTGTTACCGAGTACTAGAATAATCGGAACCCCTTGGACCAGTTATCGCTGGCTTTTCTTCTCTCCTCGACCATCAATCCTATTACCTTTCTATGTTACTTTACTTTGTCTATGTTACTGAGTACTAGAATATTTGAAACTCACCGGACCAGTAGCTTATTGAGGCTATTTTTTCTTTCCTCATTCGTTAACCTCAATGCTCCGTTCCTTTTCCTGATTCCCAAGTACTAGAACATTCGGAACTCCCTAGATCAGTGACCAAAGACTTCTATCCTCTTCGAACATCGACAGTTTTGCCTCACTAAGTTTCTCTCCATTGTCTATGTCAGTTAGTGCTTGAATATTCGGAACTCCCCGGATTAGTAAAGCTGATTCCTTCTTTCCTCAGTCCCTTCCTTTGCCTTGTTATGAAGTACCAGAATATTCGGAAATTTCTTAATCAGTGACCGCTGACTTTTTTTTCTTCAACCATAAATTGCTATTAATCACCATTGTGTTGCTTTCCTTTGTCTCACTTGCCAAAGTATTCGGACACCTGGATCTGTAACACTGACTCTTAATCTCCAAATTATATCCCCTCATCCTCCAATTTGTCCTTTGAATATACTGTACCCGACAACAACAATTCTTTGAAAAAATTATATAGTGTCCCGCAACAGTCTTCAACCCAAACATATCCTCATCATTGTCTCTACACCCTAATACTAGAGACTACGGTGGTTGGTAGTAGTAGTTATTTATGCCAAAAGCTTTTTTTAAAACTATTTAATATGTTTATTATTAATATTTAATGCATGCTTTAAGCCTTAACACAAAAGCTATACTAATCACTTATATATTGTAAGTAAGCGGTTGTAATATGCTTAATAAATTTACTAAGGCTTGCGTATATTTAAATAGCTTATTAACAATGTAATGTGTTAAAAGTGAGACTAGTGTGAGTGCTACATTTTACATGTGTGGTGTTGTAGGCCACGTCGCCGTATTTGTCCGGCGTGCCGGGCGTCGGCTCAACGTACGCTCAGTACTATGCGCCGCAGCTGGTGCCAGCCATGTTGGGCCACGAGCATGCCGCCGCCGCCGCCTCTCCCCTCGGCGTTATGCAGCAACCTGTACTGCAGCAGAAAATGCCTCGCACCGACCGTCTCGAGGTGAGAACACATCTTTGTAAATGCTCTTACCCTGAGTAGCGCTTTCCGATGTTGCCAGAGTCAGATGTAAAATAATCATTTTGTGCTAGTTTCGGTCAATATTAGGTGTCAGCAATGTGATTATTTTCCATCGTCCATGAGACTCATGTTAAGTTAAGATAAATTGCCTAATACCTATCCCCGTGTGTCTGTGGGCGCACTGGCCCAAGCGACGCGTGCGCTTATGAGCATTACACGCTTCAGTCCATAGCGAAGGTGATCGTTTCAGCTCACTGTGAGCTGACAAACCTTCTAGTATCTTAGGAACTATTGAACGATTATCAGACTTAAGAGGTAGAATCTTAGATAAAAAATAAAGTTGGCCCCATTCATTGTAAATACAAACAAAGATTTATGTTGATTATTGTGTCTGTAATGTATTATATTTATATTTGAAAATTAGTTGAACTTTTTTAAAAAATTAACATCTGAAATAAGTTATTATTTGAACCAAATAAAGATGCGACGGATGCGTAACTGTAACTTTTAAAATCAAAGTTTTTAAGATAATGAATAAGCGGCGTCCGGTCGAAACGATCAAATTAAACTATGTTACGATCAAACTCACACCATAACTTTACCTGATAATTAAAATCTAGTTCAATTAATTTCCGCGTACGCGTTTGAGACTTAAATGTGAGCTAAATAATCTATATTTTGGATACATTAACGGCAGTATTGTACAAAGTGAGACCGTGTAGTACCGGCGAGATATAGGGTAGCGGTAGGTAGTGGTTGGCAGCGGTAGGGCGCGCGAGCGGACACATGCTGGTGTATGGGTGCAGGTGTGCCGGGAGTTCCAGCGCGGCGCGTGCAAGCGCGCCGAGTCCGAGTGTCGCTTCGCGCACCCGCCGTCCTGCGTGGCGGCGCACGACGACGGCTGTGTCACGGTGTGCATGGACGCCGTCAAGGGCCGCTGCGTCCGCGACCCCTGCCGCTATTTCCACCCTCCCCTGCACCTGCAGGCGCACCTTAAGGCGCAGGCGCGCGGCGCGGTACGCCACCAGGCTGCACGCTCTCGCCTTCGCTCGCGCTTACTTCTTCCGCTTGGTCTCGCTCGCCGTGACGCCGCTTATGTTAGCAGAGCTTGTTCTATTGATTTCGCCGCGGCGTCGATCCGCGTCACGCTTCCGTCGCACTCACGCTTCCATTTTAATTTTTTTATCTTCGCATAATATCACCTTACGCCGAGCTTTAGGTGTATTCTGTGCATCTATTACATCGTTATTGTTTCTGTCCCGTCCTGCGACGCTTCGCTTCACGTAGACGGTCGCCGCAGCCCAGCAGCCGGCAGCGAGCGCGACTTCGGAGCCGGGCAAGAAACGTCCGGCGCCCGCCGAGCTCGAGCCGCCACCGGTACAGCGCTTTGCACGCTTGTCCTATCCCACTCCTGCTCCCTCCCGCACGCTCCCTTGCGGCCCTTCCGAGTGCGCGTGGTGCCGGGCGAGCCGCCCCCGCCCGCCCTGCGCCGCGCGCGCTCGACATCCTAGGCCCGAATCTGTCGACCCTAGCTGAACATATCAATTTCTCGTTACAGATGGACATGAAAAGCGTCGGTTCCTTCTACTATGATAACTTCGTAAGTATCTCGCCGAAGTTCAGACAGAGTCCACACGTTAAACTGCATTCTCACTTATGTTGTGTCATTTCCAGGCCTTTCCCGGCGTGATGCCGTACAAACGACCCGCCGCTGACAAAGCCGGCATGCCGGTGTACCAGCCGGCGACCACTTACCAGCAACTTATGCAGCTTCAGCA
>JAFELO010000118.1:805618-815851 GCA_017140195.1 Eumaeus atala
AGAAAAACTATGCTGCGGCGCTCGCTCTCGCCGCTCAACATTCGGCCATGGCGCAAGCCGCAGCCGCTTACACGCAGCAGGCGTACAAGGCGCGCGCTGCCGTACCCGGGCTCATGCGCGCGCCGCTCATGATGCGGCCTGGCTGGCCGGCGCCGCCCATGCAGATGCCCGCCTTCTATCAGCAGCCGTACATGTACGCAATGCCCCCGCCGACGCAGCAGTCGGCGGCGGCAGCGGCAGCGGCAGCAGCGGCGGCGGCGGCCGCGGTCAACCCGTACAAAAAGATGAAGACGACCTAAGAGAGTGCGGGGCGGGGCGCGGCCGGCGGGGCACGGGACGCGGGGTCTCCGCGTAGAGACTCGTACGTGTGAAAGTGTGTGGCCCCGGCCTGTCGGGGCGTTAGCGCTAGGCGTGTTGTCACATTTGTATTGTATTATTGTAAGGACGAAGCGAGCGGTTCCCGTCTCGCGGTTGTCTCTGTAGTTTTACGCTATGACTTATCTATTGTGTATCTATTCACTTGACGTTATGATCTTATGCGTGTATATTTCTCTTTATCTATACGATCCCGGTAATAATAACGCTTAAAATGCATGACTGTACGTTTTTTATTACCTCTTGTCGATCGTCGTTTATCGTGAGTATCGTGCTGCGGCGCACAGAGTCGATCTCGGTGCGTCGTCCCGTATCCCGCTACGTACACGCTTGTCTCGAGGAGCTCCGCACGGGTGCGCTTTGGCCTTGTGTCGCCAGTACCTAGAGGTTACAGGCTTGCCGCAGCAGGCCCGCACCTAACACAACCGCCTTCTAATTTTCGCATGGATAGAATCCACCACCCCTATACGTTTGGCTCATCAGGTATTATTATCATTACTCTAGTGCTCTGTGTGTGCTAAGTGTGCTGGCGTGATTTATTTAGAGCTGCGGGGTCGGCGTGCGTCGGCCCCGGTTTTGTTTCTTTCGGTCGCAAAATTTTCTATTTATATTTAACGCTTTCTTTTACATGCCATCCGAACGACCGCTTCGGCTGTCTACATTGCAAATTTTTTACGCTTTTTGTTTGGGGATGCAAAGGCTGTGCGCCGCCTAATGCCCCGTATGTGGAATACACGGACGAACGCGGACAGGTAACGTGTGCCGCGTGCCGCACTACCCAGCCTGTACCCGCCACCACCCGTCAAGTACCCGCCAGTACAGCGCGCGACCCCGCCAGTACCTCGCGCTTCGCAACTCGCCCCACGCTTAATCCTAACGCACCCACATCGCTTCTCTTCTTACTCAAAGCGGTTTACTAGCATGGCGCTTATTAACGCTAGTAGAAATGCCGACCATTGAAGTCTGCACAAGTACGCTAAGTTATCCCTCACTGTATTACTCCGTAACTCTTCACAGGCGGATGTTCGCTCTAACCTATTTTAATATGGACTGGTGTTACACTGTACGCATATCATCTCTACCGCTTTTGAAATCTTTAATTTGTGTTTTCATTTTACAAGTAAACAAAAAGTATTCAAAATGTGTAGGACATAATCTTGACACAACAGCGAGACGACGACCAAGAATAGTTCACGAAATTACAAACTTTACAACTTGAGCTTCGCTCTATGCTTTATAGAGATATTTAGTTCGTCTATGTAACTTAGTGCGAACGCTTTACGTGCAGTATATAACCGTGTCGCCCCACCACTTTGGCTAAAGGATACATGAAGCTTCAACTTAAAAATCACGCAAACTGGAACAATTATCAGATCCGACAAATAACATGTCAAAAGCTTTCCCTAACATTCTTCGAGGACGTCGGCATGAACAGGGCTGTCAGCTGAGTATTCACCATTCATCAATATTACACGAGCGACACGAGCAAATTTATCAGATCTGGCAGCCCTATTTACACTACCGAATACAATTGGCATAGAGACGTATGAGCTTCTAGTGGTATCATATTTATGTACATCTTCACACCCTATCATTTAGTCATTGTGCTATAACTGTATTCTATATTGTTGAACAGTTGATGCTACGAGTTATATGTTGATAATTTTTAGTTTTGTATAGTGAAACATACTTGCTTTCAAATGTGGAAGAAGTCACTCTACAGTATTGCCTTGCTTACACCTGGTAAGATAAAATCAGCTTACTATAATATCCTGAGTATAAGTGATTTATTACTTTTGAATGTCTTTACCGGAATGTTTGGCGCTGTTTTTTTTATACCTCCAACAAAAGTGAATTGTTTGAAAATAACTTGTACAATTTTTGCGTTAATTTCAGTAAAGACACATAATATAATGTAACGAAGCCAAATAATCAATGCTATCAATGGGTTGAGTAAGTTCACTATAAAACCTTATATAAAATTTTGAAGATTAAAAATTGCTATTTTTTTATGAGGTGATCGACTCCTTGACAGTGCTTTCGCTTCCCGTCCGCCTCAACTATCAACTGCTGAAGGGGGTCCTATATTTGACACAATTACAAAATATTATTTTAATTTTTTTACTGTGCAGTTGGTTGTTGAAGTGTTTGAAGTTGGCGAAAAAAGTAAACTTGAAGTGGAGTAATGAATTATTTGTCACATTAATTTGCTCATCTCGAGCGTTCGTTCCGTTTGCCAATTATCCACTTCCAGTTTCCTTCAAAATGCTTTAAGTGCCTCGCCTTCGCGGCTTCAGTCCTCGCTTCCGACTCGTTGAGGTCTCTCAGACGCTTAAGTGCTCACAGCAGTCGTAATTAATCTACTTGGTTTTCTTTTGTTTGACGTACAGTAACCGCACTCTATAATGGTCATTATGTTGCAGTTTGTACAACCACTAACATGTCACATCCAGAACTGTCATGTAAGCTAAAGGTATAAGTTCAATTTGTCTATTTACATGTAGCAATGCCGCATATAACAAGAATACTGACTGAGTTTTAAACGCGCGCTCCCGGTACATGTTGGTAGTGATGTTGGTGTAGTTGAGACAATTTGGTGTATTCAAACGCTTTGAGTTCATTAACATTTAACTAGTTGTACTTACAAACAGATTTGAACCACAGAGACGAGCATTCGAAACTCAGTAGTGACTTTTGCTTATATGGAACCATGCCTTCCTACCGAGCATGACTCAACTGAGCCCCTACTGACAACGTGAGGAACAGCCGACGCCAGCATATGCAACTACCCCCACACAGCCTCTTAAGCTTTCTATAGCAACCGTTAGTTTTTATGGGTATTTTTGGATGCTACAGAACCTAGATCGCCCTCGCCCTGGTACAATTTGTCTAGGCATCATGCTTTAGCTTTTTTGTAAAATATAGTCACGCTTAAATAAGATTGGCTGCGCAATAATGATTATATTTCAAGCGTTCTGCATGCCATTTAGATATATATATTTCATTCCTATGTGCATAGTGCCGCGATACTTAACACTCTTTCGGTTACGGACCTCATGATAATAACTAAAATTTATTTTATTTTTTATAATGCTGTGTAACACGTTGTTTGTAGGACCTTACAATATGAAAGTGACACACTTTTAGCGCGCCACAAAGAATGCTTGGAAGGACCAAATCATATTGTGCAACAAATCGTGTAAGGTTATTGTAATATTAAAGCAGCGACGATTTGATTTCGAGCAAAGCCTTCCGTGTGTCCGTTTTTTTTTTAATCTGTGAATTTTAAACTCCTGTCGCCGAGGAGAAAGAATTTATGTTAACCGTCAGTTTGGCTCCCGCGTAAATGTACTGCGTCCCTTTCGTATATTTTATCTCGTGCGGGACACATTATACTCACATGGGAGTGAGAAGGACAGGTTAACGTGCGTTATTCTCTCTGCTCGGGGAATTACACGCATTCGCATTACTGCCTCCTCGTTCGAGTACAGCTAGGACGATTTGGGGTCTGCTCTTTGATATTACAACAACTATCTCCGCGTGTTTTCCAGACGGCTGTGCAATGAGGATACTTATCAGTCAGATGTATGAATGTCCATGGAGTATAGAGTTAGAATTAACACTATTAACACATAATGTTCGTAAACCGTCGGACAAATATTATTGGTTCTATGTACATACTTAATAATGTTTTGACGGTCTATGAAATAAACACGTAGATTGTTAACATTCGCTCAGTCGTGCTCGTATAGCGGTGTCCACATGTTGAGACCTGAATTTAGAAGATGTTACAACATCACATTGGGACTGTTTGGATTTTAAGGTGTTGAGCAAACAATCTGAAGAGAAAGGAAAGTCTTTACGAAACTTTGTCTAAATTTGACAGTGATATATATGAATATTATAATAGAAAAAATATTGCAAAAAAGAAATTCAAAGATAGTTAACAATGTAATAAAAAGGAAACTTAAGGAAAGTTAGAAAGGCCTAAAAAAATGTTGAAAGTGACATCGCTATATTGTGGCAGTGCTGTGCGGATGTTGGCGACATCCACGGCCGTATACTTACTGCGTGTTGTTGTTTTTGCAGTTACTGGACACCCTCCCGGTGTGCCAAGATTTTAATCGTCAAGGGTGCACGAGACCTACCTGCAGATTCGTTCATATTCGTGAAGGTATAAACAATATTTCCTTTCTTATGTTAACAGATAATTAATGAAATTTATACGACTACAATACGCCCTAAAGTCCGGTTGCGAAAAAAAGAATTTTCAGACATTTAGTTTTATTACTGTCCCTCTCTTTTCCCAGTTAATGTATTGCATCTCGATCGCACAGTATATCTCGATCGAGCAAGACATGTTAAATTTACTCAGGAATGACAGGGACAGTAATAATAAGTGAATTTCCGTCTGTTTCATGACCGGGCTTTATTAAAATATTGTTTACCATTAAACTGTACAACAAATTGGCTTACTTTACCTAAGGGGCTTAACAAAATCATAGAACCGGTTGTAGACTTATTGGTGTGTTAGTGGATTGTAACGTTAGAATCAGTACAGATACGTTTCATTTAAATTCTTTAAAGTTGTGAAGTTTTTCAGTTCTCCCGCACAATGACGATTGTTGCATGGTTCCAGAATCCCATAACCCGAATCCACCATTGCATGATAACCACGGAAACAATTAATTATAAAATTATGTGAATTATTTAATTACAAATAGATAGAGAATCGTAGATGCCACTAACTTTTACTTATGCTCCTATATACAACGTAGATTTTAGATGAATGTGATCGCTTAGTTACTAGTTTACGATCCAGTCATTTTTATCCGTTCCTATACTTATGTGTTAGATTCTTAATACGCATTAATGTTTTATTCCAAATTATTGAAATAAAACTTGTTGTATTTGTTTGTAACATAGTAAATCGTAGAAAATTGATTTGTTACACCAGACAATCAATCAAGTACTGATTTGTTAAATTAGGAAATATTTCATCACGCCACAATGATTAAACACAAAGTAGTTATGTCAAGTGTCACGTGTGTTGTTGTTGTGTGGTGAGTGGTTGAATGGTGCCGTGAGTACAGGGTTGTCGTGTGGTTACAGGGTGCGGGCTGCAGGTGGTGGGGTGCCGCGTGGTGGTGTGCCGCGACGCCGCCGCTGGCACGTGCCGCCGCGCCTCCTGCCGCTACTACCACATCCCCGTGCAGCTGCCACCCGCGCTGCGACCCCCCTAACCTGGCCCCACCCCCTTCGTCCGTCTCCATCCGCCACCCCTCCCTCCCCAAGCCCCTCCCGCTCCGCAAGTCGCCCGCGCCCATTATCCATATCGATCGCGCCTCTGGCACACTCGGGACAGGCAGGTTCGTTCCCGCGGCGGAGGCGGTGATATCATAGTGAATATCGGTTAGTGTAATACGGCGGCGGTATAGGCGGACGCCCCCGTGCGTCGATATTGCCGCAGCGACGCACGTGCGCCGCTCGGCCGCACAGCCAACGACGCGCGCGCAGCGCACTGAGCTAGGTTTCGGAGAGTGTGTATATAAGTAGCGGGATATGATACTCAGGCACGGTCATGCGATTGTGATATGAATAGATTTCGAGACGCAGGAGCCGTTCGGTGAGTTCTGTCGAGATTGTACCGAGGTCGAATAGTAGTTAGTGAGGTTTTAAATGTTTTATTACTATTGTATATTATTTTTTTAAGATACGATATGAGTTCCTGTAAAGATCGATGCGGGTGCCTTTAGGTGCCGTACGACACTTTATTGTAAATAAGCGGAGGTGGACTAGGCGCGGCGTGAGAGGTCGCCGTCGCATGTACCCGGCGACCTCGCGTGTCGCGTCGCGGCGACTTTTGGTAAGACTTTAGTCTGAGTCGAAAGTCGCGTCACCCGACTCCTACTGTGAGCATTTTTGTGAGAATTATGTTACTTTTTTATTATGTTATGAAATTAAGTTTTTTTATAGATGACAAGTTTTACACTAGATTAGATTAAGAGGATCCGTAATGAGACACCGATAGAGTAGCCGCTTCTCTCCTTCGGTCCTCACGCGGGGCCGGAGCACAAGTCAGTCCCAGTACTCGCGGCGGCGGTCGGTGGTTGTCCCGTGCATCCTTCCGTTCTCACTATAGCATAGATCACGACACTCGTAGAGTGATAGTGGAAACATTCTTAATACAATGAAAGTTGTCGGACAATATTATAACTGAGAAGGCATACTTCCAAGCTATTTACCTAAATTATAGGTTAGAACGTCGGCTTTATTCCCGATAGATTTTGCTAGATAATCTTTGTTTTACTGATGGATTCACGTCTATCGAAGCACAAATAGCGACCGACGATCGAGTCCGATTGATTGACCCTTCAATAAGTGGAATTATAACTCCCTTTTCATTTCTATGTAAACAGTATTAACTTATGATCAAAATCTCGTTGTATGTATGTAGAGGTGATATGCGGATAGAGAGAGGGGGGAGAGGCTGCCGTGCCGCAGCGCCGCACGCCGTAGCGACACGGCGGCGCAGCTCCCGAGGCATGGAAGCATAATGCCTAAATATTATTCCTAGTCCATATCCTTTTTGTTGATCAGTCATGCGATTAATGTTAGAATAAAATATTAATAATTTGATTTATTCCTCCCATTTAGTGGATATTTTGATAATGATATATTAATAATGAAATATTTAAGATACATAATACATATTTGATTCTAAATCCTGATAAAGTGACACTACGTTAGTAATTTAGTCGGAGGGATACTTGTGCCGTGATTATATTTTTAGGTATATATTATAAAATAATTCCTAGCGTCGGAATTAAAGAAGTGATTAATGTGTAAGCGCGTTATATTTATTGTCGTATATTGTAAGTGGAATGCCATATCGATAAAAGATGATTAGCTGAGACGGAGTCAAACTCGGGAGGCGGTTGCGTTTGTTTTGTGTTGGTTGTTATTCTCGGTTCGTGGTCGGCATGTCCGGCGTGTCCGGCGCGTCCGGCGTGTCCGGCAGGCGGCGTGTTCGTACATCGCTTTTATCAATACGGCACTATGTACTATGAGTCTTCAAATGTATAAGTTGTCATATTATTTTTGTTGAAATTTATCGTTTCATTGATTATTTGTTGCCCCTTTATTTTTTATTATCGAAATTTTATGATCTGACGCATTTATTGTAAGACAATCGATTATTTTATATTTAATTAGTGTGATAATAATTAATAATGGTATAGTGGATGCCATTATGAAAGATTGAACATCGAAAGTATCCTTCCTGTTAGAAGGGACTCTTCAGGCCCAAGGTTTCTAGTGGATTTTATATTTTTCCTTTGTTGTATTTTTAATGTTGCGTGTGTCTTACACATAATATATTTCATTTTTGTGATATTTTTAACTATAAAGTACTGTTATTGTAAATCCAAATGGAATAATGAAGACCTAATTAAAATATTCAAGAATTTATTTGTAAATCACAAAAAAAAATGTAAAACTGTAAATATATTAACAAAAAAATAAATGAACTGCAACAAAATAATTGACTATTATAATTCTCATCAGATACAGTGTAAGTTGTTTGTGTACCTCACGGTATCAACGTGTAGTAGCGACGTCTACAAACCGGTCCAGTGAACAAATATTGATAATATTGTAAACATTTTTTTATTCACAAGCAATCACAGAAAGTACATGACATTGTAATATTATTTATGAAATTACTATGTGATGTGATCTTCGGATCAATTTTGAGTACAGTATAGATAATAAACAACTGAATATGTGAATCGTTTATTTATTTCTATTTCCTCATTCTCCCCTTAGTAATTACTTTCACCAACAAGAGCAGTCTTATGCTGATCTATATAATAATGAAATAAATAATGGCATCCTAGCCGGATTTCGGCCACGGCGACAATCACCATAGAGACTAGCCAACTGCGCAACTCATCATATTGCACAAACGTGTGCCCAGGCGCAATTGCACTCCCTGTTACGTCATTCTCCTATTCCAATGGGGCGGCAGTCCGACACGACCGAAGGACAATCGGGCCGACCGACGGCTTAACGTGCTCTCTGAGGCACCGGGGTGTAATACCGCCAACTTCCTGACCTCGGACTTACTAGAAATTGAAAAAAAACTCCATAACCCTGTCTTACCCGGGACTCGAACACCAGACCACACGAATCTGTGGTTGAACACGCAAACTACAAAACAAGGTAGATCTATATGGCAATCACATAGACCAGCATCATCCGTATTGAAATGCATCGATGCTGGCGATAACTGGTGAAACGATATCGTGGCAAGATGAAGATCAGTGATTTTTTTCCTTGGCTTTCAGTTTTATTAAAATTAATACTCGGAGGTTCAAAATTATACAGATCTCGTAATATCGATGTTAACGTATTTACCATGCGGTTACAATCATCATAGGACACCTAACACATTTTCATTGCCATGCTGCCCATGTTCCAAGCTGATGAAATATAAAACTGATGTCCCAATGTTGGGCAGCCGTGGTGGGATTAATTGAAGCACACCTAATGATCAAATAGATTTGTAATCAATCGAGTTTATGAAATTTATTTCAATCTTTTCGCTAATAAAAGCTACATGGCATCCAGTAGCAGGTCAACAAAACTTATTTGAGGGGTAGCATTGAAAGTGCTACTAAAGCTGGATATGTTAGGTACCAAAATTTGAAGTTATAAATATCTGTCTAAAAGTAGCTGGAGGTCATGAGACCTTCGCTAAAAGAGGCATAGGAAATCTCACACAAATAATCATGTCCACAGTTTGGAATTATTAGCATGAATGCTTACTAAGATCAGCCGTACACGTGTGACGCATTTGATAAGTAGAAGAGAAATTGCTGTCAAAATTAGAAAATTTCTAAAGATTTAGAGCTATTAGTATTTATTGAGAAGTCTACAAGTTGCTGTTTATCTTGATACCGGCGTAAAGTGACAGCGTCGCTGTCGCGTATCGAGCGGTTTTTGAGTAACCGGTGGCCCTTTGGTTAGGGGTGGTAGTAGGGCAACGCATCCGAGTAAAATTATACGAATATCCAAGGGCTTCGTTAGTCATCAAAGGGCTCTGCTTTCTCGATTGTTCCCATATACTATAAAAAGAACATCAGACCCTCATTTACGACGTCACAGAAAATTTGAATAAAACCAAACGTAGCTAACCAACAATCGGTTTTACATATTGTCTTAAAGATTTACCGAGATCCTTATTTTAAGTGCCAAACACTGAATATCCTGGAGACAGTTGCTTTTATGTATAGCCAAAAACCATCACGACCGTACCACTTTTATGGAGAAAGTGGCACTAGTTTAGGTGCTACGATACCAGAGACACACACAGATAGACACGCCAACCTTATAAAACCCCTCGTTATTCGTTTTGGGTTAAACACGAAGAAAGACATCGCTAAGTGGCCTGGTCATGTGCAAAACGGGATGCAAATGAACATGATTCTAGAAGTTCTAGTTTGTGCCGCATGAATAAAAAAAACCTGATTACAATAAGTCAAAACCGGTCATAAATGTAAATTTAAATTAAAGAATTGTAGAATTTTATATAAATTTTATTTATTTATTCTACATGAATTTCTCCATAATTTTGTTGGCCGTTGACGTCTAGACTCTTTATTATGACCTGTACCTACTGTCTTAACAAAAATCTATAATTGAAGACAATTTCATCGGGGTAGCAATCATAGAGCCATTTTTTGATAAGCGTCTATATATAATATTTATGGGCTTACGATCATAAATATTCGCACCGTCGTAGGCTGTGCTATGTCCTGTCTTCTTTCATCCATGCTCCCATTATGCTATTCAAAC
>JAFELO010000118.1:815883-851464 GCA_017140195.1 Eumaeus atala
GAATCGACAAATTACACGAACCATACAAAATGCAACAGCGTAGGTATCATGCTCACTTAACCCAGATTTCATATTGGAGAAATATAACTACGAATTACTGCCGATTGAGAGACAAGACTAACTGTTTAGTTTAATGAAGCAAATTTTTGACGTGATAGCGTGTAAAACGTAGCAGCATGCACAAAAAAGTATGGCGTCATAGCAATGTTCCAGATGGGCGGAGACTGCGAGTGAGAAAGCGTAACAAGCGTCTCTTTCACTTCAATGGCATTCTGTTTCGTAATTGGGAGTCGGGTTAGTATACCTACATATATTTGTTAAGTGTTGTATGACGCCATGAGACTCAAAAAGAAATAGACCTTCGCAACTTTGCAGGCCCTTGACATAGTAACCTTGAAAGCTATTCCATAAAAGATGTACTGAATACGCATATAAAGTGTACGGACTTTTGTAATGTGTCTACGCTATTGTGCTTACTAATTGGTTCTATGAGAAGCTCAGCCAGTCTACAAATATTTAACGAATACTTAGTTCAAAATAGATACTTAAAAATTTTGTGTGGTGTTGATTTTTACGTGGAAGATCTATTCCGGAATTCCACCACTTCTGTCTTTTTATATAAATGTGTGTGATGAAATCTTCTGCTACTTATCACGTCGCGTCACCGTGAAGAGGCAGCAGTGCTCACTACGAATACCCACTGTCCATCAGCATTAAGGTGACCTTAAACTATTATCTCTGTCCGCAAAAGATTACTAAGTGGACGGGGCAATGCCAAACATGAGCATCGTTTATAATTTAAGAGATTCTAAGGGGGCGATGATATCAGTGTGTCGTAATTTTTTTTTGAATGCTCTATCAATTGATTTGCGGAAAAAGATATCAAGAAGAGAAATACCATTGTACAACCAAATGAGTATGCTGATATAATAAAAAAGCATATAACAGTTTTTAATCCGAGGGCTGTTGAAGTATATGAGTGGAAGACAGCAGTCCAACAAAATCCATAAGGGAGCCCAAGCTATCCACTTCAAAATTATGTCTTCTAAGAGATTCATATACGCCAGAATGAAAGGAGATCTTAAATAAATAAATAAATAAAAATTCTTTATTAAAACCAATTACCATATAAGTACATTAAAATCCTAAAAATGACCTTATTCTACATACGTACAAAAATGGTGGGTGTAAACATTGTTTGTACTAGCGCTTAAAGTAGGCCGAGCCTGTATCTTAAACGCTAGTTCTCTTCCAGTGTATACTTGGTAGGTATGTACTAACGATGTATAAAATAATATTCCTAAAACTTAACACTTCACTGTTACAATACGATATTATTGCGAACAAATTACTTACATCAATTATTATGCATCTTTAGAAACACTATTGCGGGTAGGTAAAATATTAATTGACTGCAAACAGAGGTAAGTTTGACTACTGAGCGTACGAACCTTCGTTATTTTAACTTTTAATTTGAACTTTACAATTTTTAAAATATAATTGTAGTAAATGTTGTGAAGTGAAATGGATATATAAAGTATTATGTAATGTGAGAGTGAATGTGTGCATGGGTTCGTGTTGTGTTGCCGTGTTATACAAGTTTTATTTATTATGTGTGGGTGTATTTTTAATGTAGTGGATAATTTAATCAGTGTATTTAAAATAATTATTAGCTGTGCGTGAATGTGTGTAGTTTTTGAGTGTATGAGTGTTTGTAAGTGTGCGTGTGTGTTGGTATGTGTATGTAATTTATTTTATGTGGGCATGTATTCATAAGTGTGTATTTGTGTGTGCATATATTCTTAAGTGTGTGTGTGTATGGGTGTGTGTGTGTGTGTGTGTGTGTGTGTTTGAGTGTGTTTATGTATGCTTTTATGTGTGCATGTGTTCATAATTATATTTTGTGGACATGAGTTCGTAAGTGTATGTCTGCATAAAACTTATTTTATGACTTTTTCGTGTCTTCATAATTAAGTATTTTTAACAAAGATATGAGTACTTTTTTGCAATCATGTTTTTTTTGTTGATATATTTTAAGATTTTTATTTAACTTATTATAAAGGAATGGGCCGAGAAAGCAATAAAATTGACCCAGGCTGAAATAAATTGTTTGAAACAGCCTTTGATTAGCGACATGGCGCAAAATTTTGAACATATAAATGAGCTTTCTGGTTCTCGTTGCAAGCAACGCAATATGTGGCTTCCATGTGAGAGTTTGATCCACGAGAACACCTAAATATTTGATCGTAGTTGTTCTCTCTTGCTCTATACATGGACACATCGGATTACTTTCTGTATTAAAGCAAGTGTGCAATTTTAGCTGGAATGATCCAACAGGAATGTGGCCACTCGACATACCAAAATTTATGTATTTGGTTTTCAACGTGTTCAAAGTCAATACATTTTTCATAAGCCATAGTGTCACAGTTTGTAGTCCACTTTCAGCGTCGTTCCCAGCCTCCTCCCAAGTTTTACCATTGAAAACAAGTGTCGCCAGCAAAAGTAAACATCGTGCTAGAATGTATAGAAGGAAGAGGCTAGGCGCGAGCACGCTTCCTTGTGGGACTCCATACGTAACATGACAATCTGAGCTAACAGTGTCACCTATTTTCACGCGTTACAGCCTCTGAGATATGTAGCTTCGGAAGAGGGAAAAAAAAGGTCTAAAAAGACTCCAATACATTTGTTCTTTCCATCAAGACCGTCTGTTGTTAAATAATGTTAAATAAATAATAATTATTGGTTATCATGTCGAGTTTTACATTTAAAAAGCAATTTCAGTATGATGACAACCCTATTTAAATCGTTCAGTAGGGTTGGCCACAATCAGTCAAATCCCGACAGGTACTGAACAACATTAGTCAAATCTTTTTAGACAGTTTATTTACAAAATTAATCAAATCCATACCTTAGGAAAAAAATAAGTCAAATCCGTTTTTTAATTACAGCTTACTCTGTAAATAGAAACGTTAAGTATATTTCTGTTGATATTTAATAATCTTGATCTCCAAAGTAATCTATATTTACCATTCAAAACGTCACAACAGCGCACATCATTACGCTGTACAAAAGTTCACTTTTCTCAATTTGGCATAAAATGGATTTGACTGCTATTGAAAACTGCCAAAGAATCAGGATTTTTAATCATATGTCATGTGTGTCACCCATAACAAAACTTGTCGAAAAAAATGGTGAACTATATACGTATACTTTATAAAACAAGTAAAGAAAACTGAACTACTAAAGATCAGGTGATACGGTCATATGATTTTAGCCTGTCCGTAAAGACGAATCTCACAAAACAAAATATGTCCCCAAAAAAAAAAAAACAAAACTTGTCAATGCCAGTTTACACTGTAATTTGTTGACTTTTGGCTTGTTTGTCAAGTTCTCATAAATACAATTTTATAATTAAATAAATAATAGAAGAAATTAAATATTGTTTATTCATTTATCTTGTTTTTGACGTACAATATTGTGATATAATATGGAGTTAGTGTAAAATGATAAAAATGTATTTTTTTGTAAACGTCGAAAGAATTGCTCCATTAATTTAATACAATATCAGGTTTGTACAGGTGCACCATATCGAATAAATTTGTGTACATTTTTTCTGAATGCATAGGTAATTATCTCCCTTCCGTTCTCATTGTAGACACACCATTAACAGCAATGTTTGCGAGCCTTAAAAGCAAGATAAAAGAAGAAACCGGAAGCGATATAAGTAAACTAACGAGCAGTTGGAGAAGTGGTGCCTTCCTAGGACGCATTGCCTTACGTGATGATTCGGTTAGTACTTATGAAGTTATCGTTATTCTATTTCTTTTGATTTTCGCCCATTTGGCTGCAATGTAGCACTACATCTTTAGAAATGGATTTCTATTGTGCTGTTCGGTTAAGACCTTCTGTTTAGGAGGGAAACACATCGGCATAATAATTATTGTGGATGTTCATAAGTGTCTGTAGTTGTAAATAGACTCGATTGCTTGTTTACCCCCCTATTCTATAAAAAAAAACAAATATTTAAGCCATCCATAATTTATTAACATCAATTTTAATAAAAGAGTATTATTATATATTGTACATAATTTTATATTGGGCAAATTCAAACATAACAATGAAATTTGTATCTACCAGTAACAACAAGTAGTTACACAAAATTGAAAGTTTGTGCTGACATTGAAACAGATTTCTAGATAAAGAGGCCAAATTTTATTGAATCATTATTTTGTTTGAATCTGTGGCGTTTCTGTGGTAGTTCTGCAATTGTATTCCAATAGATATGATATAAGCACAATTTTGATTATCACAATTTATGCACTAGTCCACACACCCATACCACACAGTGTTACTTATATAATTTCATAATTATGTCTAGGATCTATAAATATTTTTTCTAATGTATTAGGTATATAATTATAGAATTACTAGTAACAACATTACACCACTGCTATCCATATTTATTAAATCTGATCAAGACAGACTGGTTGTGTAAATAAGTAATTGCAATTGATTTAGATATTAAGCCATGGCTGAACAGCCATATTAAATTACAGTTTGTACACACACTTTCACACCAGTACCCTAAGGGGGTAGACAGATAATAGAGTGTCGTGATAATAATTATAAAATATAACCTTAATAATTACAATAAAAATATAGGTATAACAATCCAGTAGAATACTTACCAACAACCATTTTTGTTGTGGCCTAGTTAACTCAGCAATCCCCAACTTGATTTGTTACTTTTATATTTCTGATAACATCTAATGACGCATTAAGGATGTCAGTAAAAATAATAGTTAATTCATATTAATGGTAGCCAGAGATAACAATTTTATAATTGAAATAATATTCTGTTTTAGTCCTCTACTACACCCACTAGTTCCGGCGGACAGGTTGACTCTACATCAGATGTAAGTGAATTTTTTTTAGAGAATAGGGGGGCAAACGATCAATCGGAGGTAATTATACGATTACCGAGGCCCATAAACATCTACATAATTACTATGCCGATGCGTTGCTCTCCTTCGCTTCCTCCTCCAGTGGGTCACCGGTTACTCACTAACCGCACGAAACGCGTTATTATATATTATGTGAGCGAGAGGTACTTTCCCAGTCGTGCCGGTCCAATTCCGTTGCAATGATGCATGGCACTACCTCTTGCTAAGTTATTAATTTATGACCCTGCCTTATCATGGCCTCAGTAGTATTCCTTTTAATACTAATAGAAAAGAAAGAGGAAAGAATAATGAAGTATCTACACTGATAAAGAAAAATACAGTTGGGTATATGTGTACATGATATACTAAAATATTTCTTTTTTACAATATGTGTTAGACAACAGGCATATATATATTATAATAATTAGATATGTCATAAATTTAATATTTGTTTATATACCTACATAATTAATATTAACTCACATTGACACATCCAAGATCTGCGCTGCATTCAACCCCCTGAGGCAATTGATTGCTTGGTTGTGAGTTTGGCTCAAATTTTCCGTGTCTATTCCCTTTTTTTAATTTTTTTAATTTTGCCCTTTTAATCCCAGTACACAAACTGTGAGTGACTCCAACAATATGTTAAATAAACTGAAAAATCATATGCAAATAATTCATAGTGTTATGAAAAATAGGTAAAATAACAGACACAGCATACCAGGATGAAAAAAACTAGCTCATTCAAAAAGGAGTATAATCACGCTTCCAGATCCTACAAAAGAGTTATTGCTGTGACAGAGTCGGAATACATCGGCAGAATTGGCGGGAGGTTAGTTCGCCTTCCTTCGGGAACTCGTGCTTTTTGGTCCCTCGCCAAGGCTGTTCTAGGGAATTTTGCTCAGCCATCCTTACCATCTCTGCACCGGAACGATGACTCGTTGGACCATGCCGTAGAAGAGAAAGCCGATCTCCTGGGCCCTATTTGCGTCCATCTCTACTTTGACATCCACAAGTCGAATGGGCCCGATGGCATCATCTTTATTGACGAAAGTCTCGGAATGGGGGCGACAAAATTTTGTCCAAATTAACCCCAAAAAGACTCAACTTTGCGTGTTTACCGCTAAAAAAACCCTTCTCCGTATGTCCTCGCTTCGAAAATAGCCCCTATGTTCTCATTTAGTACCGGGAGTCTTGGAGTCGACATATCGAGCAACGTTAAATTACGCGGTCATTTGGAGGCGAAGGCAAATTTAGCCTCCAAGAACCTGGGTGTGTTCAATAGGGCGAAGCAGTATTTCCCGCCACATCATCAACTACAATTATTCAAGGCGCAGGTCCTACCGCATATGCAGTACTGCTTCCACCTTTGGGCTGGTGTCCCCAACTGTCAGCTCGCCCCATTTGACCGTATTCAACGTATTGCGACTCAAATCGTTGACGACCAGGTTGTTTCCGTGCAGCTTGATCCTTCGGCATTACGAAGAGATGTTGGCTCGCTCCGCATCTTCTACCGCATCTACAACACTCCCCGTGTTCCGAGGAGTTGTTCGGATTAAAACCAGCAGCGGAATTCCACTCTCGGACATCACGGCGGAACTCTAAATTCCACCGTCACCACCCTGATGTCCGAAAGCCTACAACTATTCACTTCAAGCGCAATTCCCTATCGCGCACAACTTCGATGTGGAACCAGCTGCCGCCGTCGGTATTTCCGAACCGATGCGATATGGGGTTCTTTAAGAAAACAGCTTACTCCCATCTTAAAAGACGGCAACGCGCCTGCATGACCTCGGGTCATGCGGATGTCTATGGGCGGCGGCAGTTACCTATCACCTGTTCGTTTACCCCTTATCCTATAAAAAAAACTCACATATACTGTAACATGATGTTACTTTTTTAACGAGTATCCAAGCTCTTTAAAATAGGCCTATTTCCATAAGTACTCACAGCGAATTCGGTATTACCTGTTGTTTAAAGTGTTATAATGGAAAGTACAATTTTCTTCAGTCCATATCACCGCAGCTGCACACATACCTATCAGAGCGCACCGGGGGTGAGATAGATCAAGCTGGTCTACACCGACAGTATGCCGAACAGTTAGAGGCCAAATTGAGAGATAGAGACACATACTGGGAGCAGAAAATTGAAGAGTTACAAATAGGTCTCACGTCAGTTCAAGGTAAATACTTCCGAGGCATTCCTTACAAAATGATAGAACAAAATTCTAGAAACCTAATTTACGACACTTCGATTTTCCAGGTGAAGAGACAATAGCGGCACAGAGCGTAGCTCGTATAGCCCAAGCAGAGGCAGCTAAAGCAATAACTGAGAGGGATGCAACTGAAAAGCAGCTAAATGAGTTTAGAATTCGATTGGCAGCGGCTGAAAGTGCACAGGACAAACTAGATGCGCTTACTGTAAGATTATTTTATAGAAATTATATTGAACTAGAAGCTACTAGCTGTTTTACCCATGTACTCCATCACAAAATTCGCACCCTTAGGGTTGAAGTATAGAGTATTATAATTAGTTCTGCCTACGAAATTTTAAGTTCATTGGTTTTATGGTCTTTTAGATTTTTGATTAATTACGGATTGGTATTTCGCTTTTATATAAGTATAAAGATTTAAATTATGAAAAAAAAAATAAAGCAAATATGTAAGTATTGTGGTATGCGGCATTCGGTTTTTCTGCATATCCCATATGGGAACCGATGTGAAGATGTGTTGTTGTTGTAAAATAAGAAAGTAGGTTATTGTTAACAATAACATCATAAATTAGGTTACTAACATTAATAATAAGGAATAAAGCTTAACTTCTTATGCGTCCCTTTCTTGTGATCTTGGATTATTTGAGAACTATAATAATAATCGAATATTAAAATGAAAAGGAACAAATCCGACTGCTTCAAATATGCTTTATCACTGATTTATCAAGACGAATCTAAGGATACGTCATAGATATACATTGTATTGATTTTTAGTTTTACAATTTTTGTTCCTTTCGCACTGGTTTAAATTGTGAAATCTTTGGCAGCTTTCTTCTTTATATCACTGCATCGACGATTTGCATTTTATTGTGCTGTGAAATAGAGTTATTTTTTTTAAGAATTGATAACTTAGATACAACCGTTTCTTAGCTTATTCAAATGTCCTTATGCATATTCAATAATTCGTCAACTCAGGAATTGTGAAAAAGAAACTCGTAAGAATTACTCATTATAATGAAATAAAAAATATAATATATAGGAAGAGGTGGAGGCGCTGCGGCGGGGATGGGCTCGCGAGCGCGAAACGCTACGTGCGTCGCTGGCCGGCGCTGAGGAGCGTGCGCGCGATTCAGCGCAGGAGTTGGAGCGTCTGCGAGCGATTTTACCCGTCGATCACGCTCAACACCACATGCACGACGACGGTACTGTTTATTGTTTTTTATGTTTGCTCCAGATTTTATTGTTAGAATACATATAGCTTTTCCCATATCTTTGTACTGACTATTTTACACCAATAAAAATAAGAAACATTAAATGTTTCGTATTATTTTGTAAGCGGCTGTATTGCCGCCGAGTGGGGTGGCTACTGCCAGGGAAATAACTCTTGTTAGAGTAATTGTAGGGTCAAGTGTCAGCTGTGTGGTTGAGTATAGGAGAGTCGAGGTGGCACCGAACTATGGGGCATAAGTGTCTCCTCATTTTCCATTCTTTAATTATCCATTTATGCATCAGACGTTATTATTATTATTATTATTGAAATGGAGTGGTATGTAGGTGAAATGTAAACGTTAAGTTGTGCACCAACACATTAGATAATTAGTGAAATGTAACGTGATGTAAAAAAAACCAAACGGCTTGTACTTCCGATTGACCCTTGTGATTAGGTAAAGGCAATACATACGCTCATAGACCTTTGCACGACCTCATATTTTGCGGTTTGTGGGCGTATTTAACAGATGGTGCGCATGTGGAGATAAAAAAATGGCGTGTAATTTTATAATAAAAAAGATTTGCGTCTAACTTTATAGTAAAAAATATTAGCGTGTAGCTTTATAATAAATAAAGATTTGCGTCAAATTTTATAATGAGAAATATTTACGTATTTTATAATTTCGATAGATTCGTTTTATTAATAACAGATAAAAGAGAGATGCCCAAGCCGACGGGTTGCGAAGACTTCGACCGCCTGTCCCGCGAGCGCACCGTTCTGCTGCGCCAGCTGCAGGAGACCAAGATGGCGCTGGCGGACGTCAAGACTTCCTGGAGTGGACAGATCGCTTCCTTGGAGACTCAGGTAAATACATTTATGTAAGTTTTCTATATAGATATAAAGAATTCGGACACATTTAGAGACCTGACAAAAAAGAAAAAAGTATAATTTCAACTTAGACCTTACAAAAAATGGCCAATAGCTCGGCACTTGCTGACATAATTAGTAAGCGCCGGTCTTCCCGTAAACATGTGTGTGTATATATATATATATATATAGATATTAACCTACTTTCTATACGTATGTACTATAGTGTCTACTGGCTAGTCAGCACTTAACTTAAGTGCCTCATACGAATTATTTCTTACTGGAGAAAATATTTTTTTTATATTTGCAACTTAAGTTGCTGATAGGCAACAGGGACTTCGCTAGGAACCTGTGAAATTGACCCTAACTCTATTTATTTACTTCTTGCGTCCGGCTGTGTTTGTGTCTTTGTAAGTTATGTGGAAAATCTCTTCAGAGTGTCAATACCTATTGATGGTATCTCGTAACTATGCTTAGAGGCAGTACACGGTGTTATCATATCGTGAGTTGAATGAGGAAACCCTAGTCTAACCTAGCAAATAATGCAAAAAGTACCCTTGGTGGGTTGCGCCGTCGGTCTTCCAGTTGCCTGCACCTGAAAGGCACACAGTACCATATGTTTATACTCTGTGCGTCTCATCTCTGTTAAAAGCCGAAGTAACACTGACGCGTAGAAAAGAGAACAAGTGAGTTTGAAATAGCACTTTCCTTCCCAAGTCTCATATTTGGTACGCACTCACTATTATTAATAAAATAATAAAATATGTAAGTATATGTTTTGATATTTTGTTTATATATCTATTATAATTACCAGAATAATTTATTCACATTAAATAAATATCATATAGTGATCAGTTTTATTTTATGTAGGTAGCGCGAGTGTCCCGTCAGGCGGGGGAGGAGGGGGCCGAGAGGAGACGAGTAGAGGCCGAGGCGAAAGAGTTGCATGAGAAGATAGCCAGCTTGACTGCTGAGTTGGAGAAGGCCAGGCGAACCCTGGCGAATAGTGAGGCGAAGGTGTGTATAGTAGATGCATTGTTTATTTTTGTTAGACCAGGGATGCTCAGACATTTTTCGGGTTTATAATTATTCTCAGACTGTATTAATAATGAAGTCTTTGTTGGACCACATGCTAAAAAGTTAGCAAAGAAATAAATGTGGCTAAATTCAACGTTTTCAGTTAGAGTTAATGTCGAATCTTAAAGAACTTCTACTCTTGAGCCAACAGTTTGCTATCCCTATTGTAAAGGTATTGTTGACCTGGGCTTGGGCACCTGTAATATACTGCATAGCTTTATACAGGTTTGATTATATATTGATGTAAAAATGTTAAGAACATGGACGAGAAAGCCAACCGAAAAGGAAAATAATATGAGTATGTATATACGTTTGTTACTTCATTTCTACAGAGTTTATTCCACAGCGTTTGGAAGAACAATTTAGTGTATAACACAGTGATCTAGACCAAACTGGCCTATCGACCTCCAGGCGTCAGCAACCGCCGGCGCATACGGGCTGAGAAAAGATGTGCCCTAAAATACACACATATGTACTAAATAAACACTTTCAACGCTATAATCTAAATAGGGAGCGGACATATATTAGAAAAACTTGAAGACTGATCTCCGAGGCGAGAGTTAGTGCTTAACTGCTATAACATAATATAAATTAAGTGGAGTGGTAAGTGGCGTCATGTTGTGTTGGCGCCGGCAGGTGGCGCGCCTCAACGCAGAAGTGCACTCGCTGGCCCTGGAGGGGAAGAGCCTTCGCGCCGCCGCCGCAAGCCGCGACGTGAGTGACACCCTCTACTCCATATAGTACGCCCGGTCTACAGTACTGGAGGGAGCACTGGCCCAAAAGCACTACTCCCGTCTACAGTACTGGGGGAGCGCTGGCCCGAAAGCACGACTCCCATCTGTACTGGGGGGAGCGCTGGCCCCAAAGCACGACTCTCCCGTCTACAGCACATGCGGGCGAATCTTGGCCCCACTAGCAGGTGTCATAATCTCCAGTCACATGCGGCCCTCCGCATGTGCTATAGAGTCTTGGCCTAGCGTTTCATACTTATTCTTACTATTTACTTACAAATAATGCTTCCAATATATAATATTATTTACCTATTACAATAATACGTTGTAAGGCCTTGGCCCGTTATCGCACATTATGAGTAGTATTTTCTTAAGTTCGTTCAAGTTTCCTTTCAAAATGATGAGATAGAATCAATAAAAAATGTTGTCCCGAAGGTGAATTTATTTTGACTAAACGGATACAGTTACTAGTTAAAAGCATACAGTATGTTGTCGAGTTCAAACCCGTCTGTCACAGAAATACCACCCCTTTTGGCTTATGGGTGGCCCCTTATGACCATAAGAGAATAGCCTAAGTATTTTAACCAATGGTGCCTCCATATAGATATAGACTGCTAAGACTGGACTAAGTAGTGTCATAATGCATTGCTGTCAAATAGCCATTTGACAGCAATGCATTATAACACTACTTACAAATTGATATGGTTTCTTCATACCATTGGGGGCTGCACCACCAGATGGGAAACCTACACATTTGTACAATCATTTGATTTGCTAATGGCCCACCGGGACTCTCACTCAATACATAGCAGTCGATGTCATCAACCATATTTTCATGTCAGTAGTTTGTTAGTGTTAGATATCGCAATTTTTGCTTGCATATTTGCCTATAATATTATGTATTTAAAATACATTTTTTAGATTATTGAATTTACAAATTTATTGTTTTGAACTGTTATTGATGTAATTATTCACTATGTTTTATACCAATAGTTCATATTTTTTTGTACAATCTATAACATCCGAAATTTTCTTGAAATTGTTACAAGAATATTTGAGTTTTCCCACAGTAGATAGCCCCAAAATCTACTTTAATACCACTACAACTAAGATTAACGACTATTAAGTACAAACACTTAGGTAAATGTGTTATGGGAGGAAATTCAATTTGTCATAACATGGAATATCTTTCCCGTACATTGGTATTAACAGTACATCATCTTACATATCTGTAATTATTATTTTATATATACATGGAACTAGTCATAGACTTTAATTTTTGGTTCCTAAATACGCCTTAGCATAGAGTATTTGTATTATTTTGTGTCTTTACGGAGTAATTTTTATTTTTTATTGTTTTTGAAGTACTGATATTTAAATACTATAGTCGCTATGGTCAATGGGATGCCGTACGACTCTTATCACGACTTTCTTGAGTAAATTACTGAAACAGCATATTTATATATAACATAATTTTTAGATACCTACGTAGACTTCGAGTATAGCAAAATATATTAAAGGCATAGACATACTATAGAAAGCCTGTCCTGTATCTTAGGCACACATATAAAACATTATTGTTATACATTAGAAATACGGTAAAACTTCCGTCAAATGTACTATTAAATATGAACAAATGCAGCCCTAGTTTAAAATAACAGCTTCTAGTTTGTAAATATGTAGTTTTGGATTGAAAGGAGACGTATCTTCTTTGTATGAGTTCAATGTTCAGTTGCTAGGGGTGCTTAGTAAAACACATAGAACACACATTTACTTTTAATTTTCAGTAAAAATGCCTACCTCGTATACATATAGGGCCAGAAATGTCCTCTAGCAATATAACATTTTATTAGTAACATATTAATTACTTAAAAAAATATTATTTGTAAGAATTGTCTATGTGTTTCCAAAATTATTGGCCTACAACTGTTTTTTTTTTGTTTTATTCATATTTAATTTATGGAGAGCTTATAGCTCTCCAGTTTTTATTGTACACTTAGCCGCTAAACTGCTCTACTACTAAGGTACTTAATTGATATTTAAAAAATATGCATGTATAAGTGTTTATTAAAAGAAAATAATATTCACAAAAAAAGAACAATTCCGTCCATTTTTATACAAATAATACTTAAAATGTACAAACTCTATTAACATTTTAAAATACAAATACCATAACCATATTCAATTTATATGTATGAAATACATATAAAAGATTAATACTACATCGTTGTGAGTGGCTTGATTTATCTTTGAGCTCATGTGATAAAATGTATATTTAGCACATATCTACGATCTCATAAATATGTTAAAACAAACAAATTGTTCCAAAGGACATTTTAAATTTTAATGAAATTTAATATATCATTTTTGTTTTAATTTTTTTTCCTTTCATTGTATAGAGCGGCAAACGAGTAATCGGAGCCTTTGCCCGCCCATGAACATCCACTTAAAGACTATGTCGATGTGTGGCCCTTATTCCGCCCCCCTCCTAATGGGCCAATATTAATTTGTTGTTCATTAGTCACAATAGTTCACGTCAACGACAGTATGTCGTACGTACAAATTTGCTAACGGATAAATTCTGGTTTTAGAGGTAAATATTTATGTAATTTTCGAAAATTTTATATACGACATTACAATCATTTGAAAGGGAATACAGTCCGATGTTAGCTCTACGACTAATATCTTTTATAGCGTCAGATAATACACACATGTAGTGCAAGTAGGCAGCTAATATCTGCGTGATGAAACTCACGTTTTCAGTCTGTTTACTGACCTTGTTATATTTTGCGTAGCACATACATTCCATGTAAGTAAAATCGTATTTTGTTACAAATTTTATTTTTTACATAATCTTATGTTTATTTTTGTGTATGTATTTCATGTGGTAAAATAATAAATATTTTTATTTGATTGTATCTTTTTTTATTTGCACCTTATCTTTGTTCACCTGTATTTTTTTGTTTATCAACATAACCTATAATTTCCTAGACTTGATAACATTGTATTGTACAAAAGAAATAAAACCAATCAGAATAGAATAGATTGTCCATGCTAAGTAAATATGTTCTTGTGCACAGGAGAAAATGTTGCAGCGCCTTGACTAATGTCTCGTGTGTATTCTGGCCACATTTTATCAGTATTGTATAACACCTACATGACGCTTGACGCTTTAGTGATATCTCTAACACATCGGCCTGTATCCATGCACTGCTGAGCATAGACAACGTAGAATTTGCTATTGATGTACGCCAACTGACGTACTACAACTACGCACGTTACAAGCGAACGGCGCGACGCACAACGCACATTCGGTTTCTGTGGAACACAAATACCATGGCATATCTTTCGCAGGAGGTTACAATGGAATTAGAAAGCCGCATCGAAACGTTGAACGAAGAGAACAAGGCGTTGAGAGAGGCGCTAGAAAATGAACGCACTCTAGGGCAGATTCTGCAGGAGAAGATAGACAAGTCTGATGCTCTGTGCGACGAGCAGACGGCCAGGGCGAACCACCTCAACACCACCATGAGCGACATGCACCACGACTACATCGACCTGCAGAGGAAGTTCGACAGGTATCATTCGACATTCGACATTCGACATTTATCTACACTACTTACAAAGCAAGGTCCCCAAAAGTCTGTTTGTAATTTGATGGATTTTCTCAAAATTGGATTTTCATCTTCTTTTCACTCATAGACGGAGGTCCTAAGAGAGGTTTTAGTGTATAATAACCGGCGCATGCTTTTCACTGGGGTGGGACGCTAGTTAGCGTATGTAAATCTCCGACTGGACAAGTATTAGACATAGCACATATTATGCAGGTTCGTTGCCCTCCTTTCACTATGCCCTCAATAACCGCCAAAGGACTCATATAGCACTAAACACGACGGCTTAGGTAGCCATAACTTCACGCTAGCAAAATGTGATCGAGGGAGAACGAGTACCACCTCCTTGTCAGTACAATTCTCATTCAAAGATGCAATGATTTCATAATAGACGTAAGAAAATAATCACAATCTGGGTGACCCCGAGCATCAAGGTTGAATGAATTGGTGGAAATCACTGTGTGATTTCCTTCTGTAGGACACAAACATACTTCTCTAAATGAGGCTTCGTTCGTTGCGAGTTGGCAAATTTCGCATGTCACATAGATTTTTTATCGTTTATTCTTGTGCCCTTTCCTGATAATATTTCCCTTCAGGGTAACGGTGATCGACTGCGTCATACAACTAGTTCCAATTACACTGTAATGGACATAAAACTAGTCGCTCACCAACTAGGACATCTTCCCGACTAAACCACCGCCGCTCGATGATATCAGCATATAGATAAGATATTGATACGGTGTGTGTTCTGAGAGAATGTTACTAATGAAATAAGTTTTCAGAACTCACTATTATTATCATGAGATGTGAGAAAAACTGTGTCAGATTGGACACGCGTCTGGAGTTTACTCCTTAAGCACGACCATCATTCTCATGTGAAAGATGTTAGAGCTCGTGACGCGACATATCGTTATGTTCACCGTTACTGTTTCACAGGATTTTACTCCTCACATTTTTTGCATGCTGCGGGCTTTATTAGCGAACGGCAAATAAATGTATCATCATAAACATGACATTTATGTTAAGTTTTCCACAATATTGGTGTATTAATTGCTTTTTTTTTTTTAAACCGTTTTTTTTAGAGAGAAACGAGAAAAAGACGAGGCGTTTTTGCGAAATGCGCAAATGTCACAAAATTTAGAGATGAGCCAATGCAACGTGAGATTTCTGGAATCGGAAATCGTCGATCTGAAAACCAAAGTAGGGGACCTGGAGAGAGTCATCGCGCTACATAAAGAGGTATTTTTTATCTTAATATAATGATATCTTAAAACTAGTAAAAGCTGAAGCGGACTGGCTTCGGTCACATGGCACAGGCTTGAAGCGAATGCTATGCTGTCGCGTTTCGTAGTCTTGTGAGAGACAGGTGGTCCAATGGGATGGGGTGAATAAGGGCAAGTTAGGTCTCTCTACATGTTTGTTGTATGACTTAAATAATTATTTTCTATCTGTTGTTGTAGCGGCAACAGGAATACATCATCTGTGAAAATATCAACTCTCTAGCTATCACGCTCCATGCGATACAGTCAGGCGACAGACAGACGGACAGCTCATTCGTAGTAATAGGCCCGGGTTTTAATTCGAGCACAGACCTCCAAAGAAAACTGCATGACTTTGTCTTCACCTGTAATGCTGTGTTGTCTGTTTGCAGAACCAGGCGGAATGTATGATAATAAAAGAGAATGACAAGACGAAGGACAGCAAGATGGTCGAGCTACAGCGGCGGGTGGAGGAGCGGTATGCCAGCGAGAGCACTCTTAGGAAGACAATACAAGACTTAGAAACTCAAATCTGTGATAAAAATAAGGTACATTGCACTTGCGGGTCAGGTACAACCAGTCGGTTTCCGAACGATATACTTTCACGTGCAACGGTTGTTGATTGATCTGTGAACGCACCGCCTGATGGAGTGAAGGAGATGACGTTTAGGCTCCGCCCATACGGAACATTACTATGACTCAACAAAATAAATCCTGAAAGAAATGTGTTAAAATTTCTTGGTGGAACGAGCGAGGGCGATATTGCAGGTAACATCAAGTAAAAGGAATCAAAAGAAACAAAACGTTACTATCACGTCTTAGTAACGTTTTTCGTGCATCGATAACGATAGCTAGCGCTATCGACTTGAAAATCGTTATCACGTCAGTGTTTATTTAAGAAACCTGTATGCGTATCAGCTCCAACTGGCTTAATAAGCATGATTCTGATGCGTTAACATTCTGCGTTTACATGTTAGTTCATTTTCACTCATGGGCGTCGGTAGTCTTAATGAGGCTCCGATTGCTCGGTTGCTCCCCTGTCCTATGAAAAAAAAATCAGGCCTTAAATAGTCTTTTAGGTTAGGTTACTAACGACATGGTGATTATGTGGATGTGCATGGGCGTCGGTAGTCTTAATGAGGCTCCGATTGCTCGGTTACTCCCCTATTCTATGAAAAAAAATTCAGACCTTAAATAGTATTTTAGGTAGTAAGCTGCGCATACGATTAGTAGTTACGAAACAAATCCATAAGGTCATTCATAACTTAAGTTACCATTAACAGGCTTATATCAGACCTTATTCGGTAAGAACGACCTTTCTATGTTGCTGTATCCCCTGTCAATCACTAGAATGGAAACCTGTTCCTGATAGAAGCTGTGGTAAGACCATCTGTTGTCAGTTGTCAACTATAATCTTATTTGTGCATTTCAGAAAATTAAAACTTTAGACAATAGAATATCAGATATGAAGAAGACATTGCAGAGGGAATTACAAAGCAGTAAATCCGATCTCACCGCAGCCGAGGAGCAAGACATAAGCAGAAGGTGAGTGTTGTCATAACGTATCTATAATAATACCACAAATGCGAAAGTGTGTCTGTCTGTCTCCGTATTTATATTCGATCAAAGTGTGCAGGTAATAGGCATTACGACTAATGACATGCATGACGAAGACAATATTGAACCGATTATGAAAAATCACACAATTTAAATATAGACTGTTGACATTAGTTATTTGTAAATTGTGAATAATTCATGTTATCAACTAGTGAGCAATATTTTTCTATATTCCTATTTGAAGATACCTGAAGCACGTTGTGCTGCGATTCCTGACGGCGCGCGAGCTGGAGGCGCGGCAGCTGACGCGCGCGCTGGCGGCGCTGCTGCGGCTGTCCGCGCACGAGGAGGCGCTCCTCCGGGCCGCCCTGCCCGCGCGCGCTTCCCGTGCCGCCTGGCTTACCGCTCTCGGCGTATGAGCACCTTCGTACGCCGAGCGCGGCAGCGTATAAGCCGGGGGAATTTAATCGTTAAAGACGGAAGAACAAATGAACAGGTTCTGCATGAAAACTACCTATACCTACGTCACCAGATCAGCGAACCCTATTCTAGAAGTGTCCTCGATCGCAAAATATCATAAAACGTAACTCAAGTAATGTGTAGGTCGTAAAGTATCTTAAGGTGTGACTCGAGAAGGAACCCTGGATGGCAAAGGACCTTGAGTTACTACTTGAGAAAAGAAGATTCGATCGTAAAGTAGCTTAAGATGCTACTTGAGAATGAACCTTCGATGGTAAAGTAGCTTAAGATGCTACTTGAGAATGAACCTTCGATGGTAAAGTATCATAAGGTTCTACTCGAAAAGGTATCCTCGATCGTAAAGTATCAGTTAGGTGAGAAGTTATCTTTATCTAGAGGAAGCTTGATCACACAATTCTACTTGGACTACACTTTTACTCTAACAAAAAAAAATTGACAGCCACGCTCGGTGCACTGCTATTTGCGGTCCAGGTACTCAAAAACACCTCGATAACTGTAACACTTTCACACGGGTCACGCATTAAATCTGTTATAGAATTATTCCTACGACATTTCTGTCATAACGTATATGTGTTTAATTACTTGTTTCAATTTCTTTGCCTAAATGGAAAGAGACCGCAGAAGATGCAAAGCATATTTTTATGCCAATCTAAATCTTGTTCGCTGTAACTATCATTGACACTTGTAACTGGTTTATTTGACTACAGATTCAAAGTGTTACACTTTATTTCTGTATCTTCAGTACACAAATAGAAATGAAAAACAGTGTTCAAAAATTTTTTTGATTCTGATTTACAATCATGTTCGCGACTTTACAGGCAGCAAACAGTGAGCTTAACCACTCTAATTTTGTTTAATATACTTTTGATAGGATATTCTTTCAATGAACCACAAGACGGCCGATCTCCTGCTACTCGGTTCCATCCCGGACCAGCTATTGCACTGAGATCGTCTTCCCACCTGGTGAACGGTCGGCCAACACTTCGCGTATGTCCAGCAGTGGACCGATAAGTACTGATAATGATGATACTTCTGATAATGAAGGATGACAAAATGTCCTATTTCAACTCGATTAGCTGTACAAGTCTATTCGGTTGACCTCATGAATATTGACAGAATATGGGATGCAGTATTTAATTAAGTGAAAAATCTTTGTTTAAATTTTGAATATATTTTGTTACGCCACGCCACTATTTTTTATGATTTTAGTATTATATTATGTTTATGTCGTGTACAATATGTAATTTTGAAATATTGAGATATTCACTCTTTGCTATATTCCAAGAGTGAATTTTGTAAATCGAAGTATTTTTATTTGACTTGTATTTGGTATTATTTTACTTGTTTACACCAGATGTAAATAAGTCGCCTGCATTTTTAATAATTATATAAAATCTTTTATTTACATATTACACTTAATCACATTATTTTTTTACAAGTTTTATGAAGCATAAATGTTGTACATGTCGTATTTTAGTTTGATAATTAAATGTAAATGATGTTGATATTAAAAAGTACTGATTAAGAACGCCTTAATAGTTGCTAGTCAAATTCGAATAGTATTGTTTAGGGTTAGCGCGGTTTCCGAAAAAAAAAAGTGCTTTTGTATTCCTAATATTGTCAAATGTGGAAATTTGACATTTTATTTGAATTATTTTTTAATACTGCTAATGAATTATACAGTAAACATCCAAAACATTAACAGCCAAACATTGAACATGCATATTCATGGCTGAAAATATCTCAGTGTACCAACTAAGCTGTTAAAAAAATTAACTTCTAGTAAATTCGTTATTTCATTACGAATGGGAACTTTAGGGTTAAAAGATTAAACACTTAATCTTGTATTAATCTGTTCGATGTATTTATTCCGTATCGTAAAATATTTACTAAAAATAAATTCATTCCGATGTAAGAGTTATGAACTTTAGTTCATAAATGAAACACTCAATGGTGTCACTTACTATACTTTTTAACACTGGTCTGGGTTTACTGTTTGGATTCGTGCATGTTACCTACATAGGCTAGACGATAAAATTGATCACTGCCCAAAAAAAAAACCACCTTATTGTAAAATTATGAAATACCTGTTAAATTGTAAACTAGCTAATTGTAGCTCAACTTTATATTTAACTCGTTTCCAGACCAAATATAAATTATGTTTGTATATAATATGTACCCACTTATTTTTTGGCTTTAAATAACTTGACAGTTTTGTGCAAAACACTTTGATATTTAATTTTTTTACTAGTTTTATAGGCCCCGTTAAAAGTGCACGCACCCCAATTATAAATTATCTAGAACAATCCGCAGTATGTCCTAGATTATGTAACATTGACTTCTAGGTCCTAGTCTCAAGTATAAAAAGATTCTGCGAAGTATATTTATTAAATTTAATGCTTAGATTTTTAATATATTGTGTTTCAAGCATTATCCGTATCAGTTTTATTTTATTCTTGTTTTAGTTGTTACTGTTATACACTTAGATAAAATTATTTTTATGTGATGAAAGAAATATATAATTATGGTATAAGAAAAACCGTGTTTATTTAACTTTTACGCTCTCACACACACGCACAGATACTATTACGTATACAGAAACGCTATCAAAAAGGCCGTTGTATAAAATGGCTAGCCCCAATGTAATTTGCGGTTACGATTTATATTATCTGACTGCGACATACACAATAATATTAATACCTTGACCCCGTCGTCAGCCTAATCTTGTTTCGTGTACCAGATGTATTCTTTATTAGATAAATATTTTTATTACATAGGTAAACGTCGATGATGACGAAGCCGCGACCGCTGGCCTAGTGTGTACCTGTCTCCTGAAATAAGCTACCGCCGCCAGTTAGTCGTCAGAACCTCGGTCACCTGTACTGTCGGTGTCTAGGACGAGGCCACCAATATTAAGACGAGTAAGCGGCCGAGGAGCGGTGTGTACGTGGAGATACCGAAATCGCGACTCGAAATGTCATGCAATGATCTCTTTCCAAACTCGCTGCGCGTGTGATTGTAGAGAGACAGATTACACTTCAATTCATATCGTTTTTTAACAAAATTTATGGCGCCTAACATTCTTATGTACCGACGCCCATAGATATCTGCTCGCTTTATTATGTGCTATTGTGTTTGAAGTAGGTAGGGGATATATAAGCGAGTGTGCGCCACGAACTGAAATGAATTAATAACGATAGGGTAATGCCCACAAAATTCCGGTATGCTTCTTCCCATCTGCGGGAAAAGAGGGGGGTCTGTCCCCCTTTCGTCCACCTAAAACCTGAAGACAAAATGTCTTCCGTAGATCCGACGAACTGTAGGGGCGAGGGCAACAGCTCCGCCAACAGTAATAGGTCCCTCTGAAAAAAAAAAAAAAAAAAAAACGAACTGAATAAGTTTGGGGACCACAGCTCTAGGCGGAGTGGCGGCGAAGAGCAGTTTTAGGTGCATCTCCGTCCGCATCTCCCCGGGGATGAAAGTGCTCAGTTTACGAACAAACTTTTCGTTACTAGATATAATTAAATGTGTTATTTTTTTTTTGATGAGATAAACACATTAGTATGAGAAAAAAATCATCATAAATGATAAAATTCTTCATTCCCAGTGGATGATGTGTTGATGATGACACAAAATTATCGTATACACCGTGGACAATAACTAGTAAAAAATAAAACAAACCCAATTGACCCTATGTTATTTATTTACAATACCACATAAAATTTACTCAAGGAGCGATGAGCCCAACAATGCAATCCATGCAAGGCAAGGTCCGCCAGGATGACTACCGGTCACGTGCGAACATAATACAACACGGCCTGGCGAGTCTGGTGATACATAGGAACGGTAAACATAGAGATAATGTACATAGAGAAAGGATACCATAGGCAGTCCCATTACTGCGAGTATCCGTGTTGGTTAATAGAGAAATGAGAATGCATTACTATCTTTGTCTCTAACCTCACATGCGCATTGCGCAAAGAGACAATAGAAAAAGAGAAAGATAGTATACTACACTTGCTCTCTCTTTCGCGAGAGGGTCGCGTTTTAGGTAGGTATCCCTACTCTATCTACTCCGTATATTCGTATATCATCTCAATGACGGTAACTCTTAAGCTACTAAGCGGAATGTAGTAGACTAGGTCGTATGGGGGTTGTATTTGTTAAGGCATATCATTATAGGATAAACTCAATTGTTCCACTTTCAGTTAGCTGTACACTAGTTCACACTTTTTTCCTTCAACAATATTTATCAGGTTTTTTTTTATGATAGTCAACCACTAAAAACGAATTCCTTTTCATGCAAACGAGATTCTCTACATCTGAGAGAATCAGCGTGTACAAGGTATATGAATAAGCATAATGTGCACTTTTAATGACAAATAAATAAGAGGAAACAATTATGTAACTCGAAAGACGGAATATGGATACCCTCACATACTTAGGTGCTTCCAGCATACTTGAAGGTATATACAATGTCTGTTTATATTAATGTTTTCCAAACAAACTTATCGTGTATAAAGACGTATTTTCAATAAGTGATTTATTTGCCATAGATCTCACTTACTGTACCAACAAACGAAAACAGCGCCCTCTCCGTCCTTGTAAATTTTCTTTACAGCCCTTTAACATATCGATTAGTTACAATTTATATTCCTGCAGCAATAAACACTGGAGCATATGCTGCAGCGCTTTACAAAATATAGCGCTTTACAAAATATAAGTGTGGGTGAGTAGTGCGATTACATAGGTAGTACGTGCAAACTACAAGTCTACGTGCCACAGTCACAGTACCAGAGATAAATGTTAACGGTGTTGCCAGGGGAGCTTAAACAAGCTAAACGTGAGGGTATTAAATAACACCTACAATTGACTAGTTTCACCTTGTTTAGTAAATTGATAGAATAAATGATTTTAACATTTAGCTCCATATTACATATACACACTTACAGATACTGTTACAAAATTGCTCTACCACATATCTTTCGTAAGCGTTTTTATTTGGACTTGGACCTACTTTTACATCTCATCATTTCGCTTGTACCCAAGTGTCATTTTACCATTGGTCAGATGATTAAAAAGTTGCGCTTTTTAATCATCTGCAAATATTTTCAATACCAAAATTAATTACATTCCATGACTTCTATCTTTCGCTTTTACTAATACAGAATATAAAATTTATCTAGAAAATTTTATACGTTTTATTACTTCTTTCACGCGTTTTGTATCACTAGGGCTCATTATAGGGAATGTCCAAGAAGAGGAGCGTAGATAGCACTAAGATCGGAATTTAACAGGCATGTGACGTCACAGCAAAATAACTTACATCAGATATAGATGCTGATATTTACAACATTTTTATTTATTGTCATTCTTTCCAGTTCATTTACGATTTCGGCGACAAATTAAAAGGTAAGAAAAGTTGTCATCCACAATTCCCTCCACGTAGGCAATATTTAACTATTATTTTTTGATTTTTTTCCTTCGTTCCAATGATTTACAAAAACACAAGATACACGATTTCATACTGAGCTGCCATTCTTTAGCACCCGTGATTGTACATATAAAGTATATTTTTGCAGGGTCAACCTTATGCGCTGATTTTGAGTCGCTTTATAGAACAGATTCTATTTGAAAAAGTAAGAATAATTTCGACATATTTTTTGTAAAGTAAACTTTACGCGCATGATGTGAAGTATTTTATACTGTGCATAATGTTACATTGTACATCTTTTATACGGACGGCTTAGATATGCCGTGTATCGTTATATTTTTGTAAAGCTAATGATTCGTCCACATTTTTAGAATTACAACAACATATGGTTTTATTTGCTTAAAGCTTGACTTTTCCATTGTTGATATCGTTAAAGAGTTGTGACGTGAGCGGGACGAACTCGTCTCCGACCCTGAAGTATAGCGGGTCCTTGATCACATCAGGATCGAAGCCTTCCTTCTGATATTGTAGCTTCTTGAGTTTAAAGGTGCCTGGAGACAAAAGTATAAGCAATATTAGAGTCAATGTGGATTACAAAGTTGGTGTGGTGGCGTTATAGGTAGTTGCGCTCTTTTCTTGAAGGTTGCTAAGTCGTTTCGCACCGGAGGTACTGAGGGAGGAACACATACACAGAGTTACACAGTAGATAATTGGCGTTTAAGTCATAGCTATGAATTTACGGACGTCGAGATGGTGGGGGTGGAACTTTAGGTTCTGTCGCGATGTCCGAAGTTGGAATTCTGTTGCTGCAATGCAGGGCCTGATTTCTCTCCGGAGGACTAAAGAAACGAGCTGTCGGGAAATATCTTGTTCATCAAGGATTCGACTCGTTGTACGTTGAAGCAGGCCATCACAACTCTACGGTGTGCGCAACCACGTAAAACAGATTGACTACCTCAGACGTGTCGAGGTAAATTAAGATTGGACATAAATGTATCTGTAGACATCTTATTATATCTTTGAACAAAACTATTTAGAAATAAGATAACCCTTTTAACACAATTAAACACGGTTTGTTTAACTTTTTAGACGCTACAGTGCCAGACACTTAAATATAGTGAAACACAAAGGTGCACACGGGAAACACAAAGGTGCACACGGGAAACACAAAGGTGCACACGGGAAACACAAAGGTGCACACGGGAAACACAAAGGTGCACACGGGAAATTTATGAAATGCGTACCAGTGATCTCTATAGAATGCAAGAGTCGCAAGAACAGAGGTCGCGCGTATGAGGGTAGAGTGAGATCGAGAGCTTGAGCGAGCTCCTTGAGGTCCGGCGCCCCCACGGCCGTGCCTCGCTCCTGGGCGCCCTCCTCCGCGCTGTCACCGGACTGCCCCATCCCCTCCCCGACGGCCAGCGCCGCCATGCCCGCCCGACCTTCCGCTAGAGGGATCTACAAATTAAAAACGATTTGATTAAAATGTTGATAGCAGACATCATGTACATTATTAGCAGTGCCCCGCTGTTTCAACCGCGTGATATATAATTCCATATTATAAACTTCACTCCCATATTTAGGGGTTGAATTTCAAGTAATCTTTAGCGCTCACTTACACCACGAAGGGCCCGTGAAATATGCCTTCATATTGTCTGTCATTCACTCAGTAACGGGAGAGTTTTGTATAAATAGATAATGAAACAGGCTCATTTAACACAATGATCATAAGACAACAGATTTATAACAACATGTGAGACCACAATAAGGATCTAGTTACTACTTTTTTATGAGATAGGGCGCAAACGATCAGGCGGGTAGCGCCTACCGTCGCTCATAGACATTTGCTAGACCAGGCGTCTTGAAGACGCGTTGCCGGCAAGGAATAGGTATGCTCTTTTCTTTAAGACCTCTAAGTCGTACCGGATCGGAAATACCGAGGGAGGCAGCTTGTTCCAAAGTACGCGATTGTTTCAAAAGAATAATATTTCCCAATTTAGTATTTAACATTTCCCAAAAACATAGCGTGGAAGCTTCGTTATGTTTTAAGTACGGAACTTAATGCCAGTGTATCCACAGCTACTATAATGGCCTAAGAGAGCACGTTTCAGTATAATTTTTATATTTTTGTAATAAAAATTATATAGTTGATTATTCACGTTCGAATAAGTATTCCCAATAGCGATTAAGTAGAAGTATATAATTAGATACCTAGCTAACCGAATAATTTCATAAACATGGTAACACTTGGCGTGGGCAGCGTCTCAGATGTTACACAGCAACAGAGGATTTTGTTAATTGATGGTGATGTAACTTATAAACGTGTTTCCACGCCTGTGCGTACATCGGGGTGAGAAACTCGTCAGTCGGCGTCCACTGTGAACTACAGTATCAGCAATCCGTATAATCAACCTCAGTGGCATGGGGTTATATACGCCACGTGGTTTTATGGTATAAATCGCAGTATTAAATTATGGCTGTCCATTTTTAAAAACAAGACCGTTTTGTTTTGAGGCGGGCAGATGCTTATCGGATTGTCACTGCGAGACGTTCTTCAATGTGCTTATTGAATATCTCGATTGTCACTGCGAGACGTTCTTCAATGTGCTTATTGAATATCTCGATTGTCACTGCGAGACGTTCTTCAATGTGCTTATTGAATATCTCGATTATCACTGCGAGACGTTCTTCAATGTGCTTATTGAATATCTCGATTGTCACTGCGAGACGTTCTTCAATGTGCTTATTGAATATCTCGATTGTCACTGCGAGACGTTCTTCAATATGCTTATTGAATATCTCGATTTTCGGGAATGATCGTGATTGATACAAGTATAAAATTTGGCCAAATAATTTGAGTGTAAACATAAAACAATCTAACCACGAAGGCATAGCTTCAAACCTAACCGGGAATAATTATTTATTTCTCCGCATACGACGCCATTATTGTTATCGTATCAAACCTCGCCGCGAGCGTTCAAACTTGCCAAGAGGCAGACAATGACCCACTTTGTTTCAATACGGCTAGCTTTACTGTATAACGTATATATTGGACTTTCTGGCGGAATTCCACTCAGCGGAATAACTTGAATACAATGCGGCCAATAGTTGAGCCGTCACAAAACAAAACCACTATATTTTTTATAAACGACGTCAAGAAATACGGCGATTTCGACAATGCGACTGAAACACACGCACCGAGACGCCATAGACGACGCAGTCCCTCTGTCCGAGTGCAGAACGCACGGCGTCCTCCACCTCCGCCGTGGCCACGTTCTCGCCCTTCCACTTGTACGTGTCGCCCGTGCGGTCGCGGAAGTACAGGTAACCTAAGTCGTCCGCCACCAGGATGTCGCCGCTCACGAACGCCGCGTCGCCCTTCCGGAACACGTCCCGCACTATCTTTTTATTGCTGTCGCTCTGAAATTGATTATGATTCGTGTAATTTGTGTATCACGTTTACAGTATCTGTAGATCCCACATGGATGACGTCAAATCGGCGTTCTGGTACGGTGCGCCGACGTACGGGGCGAGCGCGGGGACGTGAAAGGGGAACAAGGAGGAGCTACACATGCCAGCCTACAGGTACGCTCTACAGATCACATGGCCGTGTTATAATTAAAGAATAAAGATGTAAGTATTGTTATATACTTATATGTGTTGATGGGTTACGTCAGGACCACATATGAAGGGATGAGAGATGAGGGACGCCCACCCTAAGAGAGGATAGGTGAAGACACACACCTAAATGTCCTCATCTCATGGCCTCCGGGGCCGTACAGGATACTGTATGTGTCTAACACGGGCATCAGCTGTCATAGCTGGCATGGCAATACAGACTAAATATCGTGACAGATACGCAACAAATATTTGATAACCCACTAACATTATGATTGTTACAGATGTATGTTTGTTGTTCTTTCACGCATAAACTAGGGAACATATTTGGATCTAATCGTGCACATATTTGTCTGGTATATAACATAAGGGCCATAAAACTCTTTTATTCAGAACAATAAACAACTATTTTGTCCATTTTAGGTACTCCACATTGGTTTATTTAAAAATGGTTAAAGCGATCATGTCAGATGCCTATGACGTATCCAGCATAACTTAGTTTTCGTATCATATCGTGATCGTGAAAAAATCGTGGGCGGTTAAGAGATAGAATTCCAGAATATAATAATAATAATAATATAATAAGAATCAGTATTCATTAAAACTATGCAGCTATCACCAAACACATATCACCTTCTCCAGAAAGTAGTAATTTTGGTCACTTGCCGAATGGTAAGAATTCTTGTACAAATAAACCAGGAATTACATTTTTATCCATCTCATTGGATGGACTTGGACTTGCCACACCACGTTAGCCAAGCCCTGTGTTACTAGACAAAGGAAATGTATTTAATATATTTTTTAAATATTTTTTTAAACTTTTATATATATTTAACATCTTTATTGTAAATACACACATATTATGTGGAGCCATGAACGGAGCGGTATCCGACCCCGCGGCCTCTGGCGTGAGTTTATATTATGTCACTTATTACAGTACCTTATCGACGTATCCGTAGAACTCTCTGGAAGCGTTGCCTTGCGAAATGAGGCCGATGAACATCCCGGGTTCGTCTGGAAGCGGTGTACGAGGCATTATATTGTAAACTGACACAAACTCATTCATATTTTTTACTTGCAGCTTCACGCGGTTCCACCCGCGGACTCCACCCGCAAAAAAGGCATGCTTAGGCCCGGAGTATCGGAAAAATCGCACTTAGCGGATGTCTGCATCCTAAAACGCACTTACCAAACTTCAAGTTTCAAGTTTGCATGTTTTACAGTTCCTGAGATTTCGTGGTTAATCAGTAAGTGGTATTTTGCATATATATAAATTACATGTCTCGCTTATATGACACCGTCGTGAAGTGACAGCTCTGCTGTCGAGTTTCGTGCCCTATATATGATATATATATATAAAGGAGCATCCAAGTTGCAGCCGGGAGTCTCGGACAACTGCCAGATAAGACTTCATACCCTCACTTTTTACTAACCCTAATTAAAACTGTATTGATTCTCTTGTTTGTTTCTGATACTGTTTTAAGTTTGTTCATGATTATGAATGTGGAGAGACAACGATGAAATAAATGCATTTAAAAGAAAAACTAAACCTCTAATAGTCCACAACCCATTGTTAATTCCTTTTATATAATCTTATAGGATAAATTTGTAACATTTTACTACACCATGTTGAGTTGCTTTATACTAAAGTTAATTGTACGTATCTCTCACATATAACACTTTTCTCTCGCATACATATTTTCGTATGCTCCTAGGGTTGTCAACTTTGCGCTTCAATTATCCCCCTAATCTGAATTTCTCCTTTCTGAATTCGAAAAATTCAGAACGTTAATAGTTTGGAATTGCGTAATCTGCAGACTACTTCTTCAATGTAAGGTCAAATCTCTAAAAAAAACCCAAACTACTATATAAAATTCATAAAAGCAGTTTTACTGTAATTCGTAACATTCACGTAAAGAGTTACTGAAACTTCATTCTTTAGGGAACGCAAGTTTTATAATATATATAATCAATACGATCATGTCGTAATATGTAAATTCTTATTTTCGGTTCAGAAAATATAAATCACGTATATGCCTACCTGAAAATATACACAAAGAGTTAAACTCTTTTGTTCACAATTATTTTCTATTGTGGGATGATTAGATGAAGATATTTTTCAACATTCAAGCGGGTTTAATGTAATAATTGTAAATGTCTTTGTTACATCTTACTTGTAATATTAATCAATCGCGTGTAACGCGATTAGACCCTGCCACCACAGACTACTCGGCACGCAACACCTACCTAGTATACCTCAGCGCCACTGAGCCATGACGCAACCGGAACGATTTCGACCTAAATTTATGCTCTTGCTTTTTTAAATTCTTTACAACCAAACATTGTAAAATAATAAGGCCGCCTGATAAGGCGATACAGGGATACCTGACGGCATTTAACGGACATATACGTACGCGCTATGTCCCTGGTATTCGTTAAGTTGACATACATGTACGCGCTGTGTACCCAGCGTGTTCGTTATACGGGCATATACGTATGCGCTATGTCGCTGACATGTACGTTAAGTTGACATATTTGCACGCGCTATGTCCCTGGTATTCGTTAAGTTGACATACATGTACGCGCTGTGTACCCAGCGTGTTCTTTATACGGGCATATACGTACGCGCTATGTCGCTGGCATGTACGTTAAGTGGACATATTTGTACGCGCTATGTCCCTGGTATTCGTTAAGTTGACATACATGTACGCACTGTGTACCCAGCGTGTTCGTTATACGGGCATATTTGTACGCGCTACGTCGCTGGCATGTACGTTAAGTGGACATATTTGCACGCGCTATGTCCCTGGTATTCGTTAAGTTGACATACATGTACGCGCTGTGTACCCAGCGTGTTCTTTATACGGGCATATACGTACGTGCTATGTCGCTGGCATGTACGTTAAGTGGACATATTTGCACGCGCTATGTCCCTGGTATTCGTTAAGTTGACATACATGTACGCGCTGTGTACCCAGCGTGTTCTTCATACGGGCATATACGTACGCGCTATGTCGCTGGCATGTACGTTAAGTGGACATATTTGCACGCGCTATGTCCCTGGTATTCGTTAAGTTGACATACATGTACGCGCTGTGTACCCAGCGTGTTCGTTATACGGGTATATACGTACGCGCTATGTCGCTGGCATGTACGATAGGTGGACATACATGTACGCGTCATGTCTATGACGTGTTCGTTAAGCGGGCATAGATGTACGCGCTATGTTTCCGGCCTGTTTGTTAAGTGGAGATATTTGCACTCGCTATGTCCCTGGCGTGTTCGTTAAACCGTATGTGATCATAAGCATATCTATGATCTGTTGCCTAAATAAAGATGATAATAAAAATTAGTAGGACAGATAAAAGTCCTATGAGAGGACTTATTATATTCCTTTATATGCTCCCTACGTTCCTGTTGTCGAGACAGATAGATTTTCGTCTACTTGTGATTAACAAACACAGTGTATGTACTCACGGGGTCGGCAGCGTATGCAGTACCCTTCCTCGTTCCTCACCAGCGCACCATGCTCGTCGATACGGACGAGAGCTATCGGGTGCAGAGCGGTGGGCACCAGCTGGGGCAGGAAGCCCACGGCACCCACTGTGTTGTCCACGTTTACTGGAACAAAAGCACAGACAAATCTTGTAAATATCTTGAGTCGTAAGATACACTTGTAACATTTTGAAATATCTATTATTCTTTATCGAATAGAGCGGCAAAGGAGCAATCAGAGCCTTTTTACGACTACAGACACCCATGAACATCCACATAATTACTATGAGTTACCCCCCTGACGATGTCACTTTACGGCGGTATTGTGTGAGCGAGAGGTAGCTCCCCGATCGTGCCGGCCCAACTCCGTTACATAGGAGGTTGTAGTGTCAATCGCTATGCATGGCACTACCACCTCCTATGCATGGCATTTCCTCCACCTAAAGAAAAAAAAAAATATTTTGACGTATAAGGCATATTTATTGTAAAGTTTCATTGAAATCCATTCAGTAGTTTTTACGTGAAAGAGTAACAAACATCATACCACAAATACAAACTTTCGCGTTTATAACATTAGTAATATTATATAATCTACGCTTGCGCCAAATTTTTACCTAATCAGTTCAGAAGTTCTTACGTGAAAGAATAACATAGGCACATACAAACATACACGTTTCTAATATTTCTTATATATATTTAGGAAATTAGAGGGGTGGCAAAAATAATGCGGATGTCTATGGGCGTCAGTAGTCGTCGAAGCCTCGCTTGCCCCTATACTATAAAAATAATTATAAAGAAACATTTTCCATATTTATAAAATTAACAGAACATGATTTGGATATAAAAAAAAACTGTGCGTCACATCCGTCACGCGATTTGAGTTTACTCCTTAAGAACGAACATTATTCCGACTTCCTTCTGCTCTACTTACTTATGTTAGCGTTGCCCTCCGTCGCGCCGTATATTTCGTTTATCTGCAATACCTTGAACCTAAAATACAAAACAAATAGATTGCGTTACTTAGGTATGTTATAAGACTCCTTTTTAGTTAGAGGTAGTGCCATGCTGCATTGCAGCGGAATTGGGCCGACACGACCGGGGAGGTACCTCTCGCTCGTTTGATTTCGCCGTAAAGTGACATGTACGGTGTTGCGTTTTGCGCGGTTTGTGAGTAGCCGGCAGCCCATTGGGGCGGGGGGAGGTGAAAACGAGGGCAAGACAACGGCATAGTACTTATGGGGATGTTCATGGGCGACGGTAGTTGTAGAAATGCTCCAATTTCTCGTTTGTTTAAATTCAAAAAAAAAATTTGTTACTACAAATCGTTTCTTAAATGGGCAATAAATAATAAAATTGAAATAACCGGTTAGAACACGCCATTATATTAGCTTACTTAAATGTATAAAAATTCAATTAATATCTATATTTACAATGTGCATATTTATGAGGTGGATACACACCCATATTTGAAATATGTTCCATTTAGGGTCCCGTACGTCAAAAAATCTAACTTCGCATCTAATCTTTCAGGGTTCTTTTCATAACACATGGGAACAAACGTGATCTCGGAGCTCATCCACATATGCTGATAAGTGGTCCTCCCCTTTCCCGTCGCCCCAATGGGCTACACATGGACCGCACGAAACGCGACAACATAGCCATCACTTTTAAGAGCGAGATGTACGTACGACCCAGTCGTGCCGACCCCATGGAGCGTGCACACTACCGCTGCTGAACAGCACCTGGTCAGCACAGCGCGATGTACGTACGACCCAGTCGTGCCGACCCCATGGAGCGTGCACACTACCGCTGCTGGACAGCACCTGGTCAGCACAGCGCGATGTACGTACGACCCAGTCGTGCCGACCCCATGGAGCGTGCACACTACCGCTGCTGGACAGCACCTGGTCAGCACAGCGCGATCGTCCTAGTCAATACCTGTCGACGATCCGCTGCCAGATGGCGGGTCGCATGCCGTTGCCGACCATGATGCGTATGCGGTGCCGCGAGTCCGTGCTGCGCGGCGGCTGCGCGAGGAGGTACCGGCACATCTCCCCGATGTACTGAGCCACCTGAACAACCACACGATTCTGAGCTTTGTTACTAGCTATAAGGGGAATAGTCGGTGCTTACGGGGGAGGGGGGAAGGCAAGAAACTATGGAACAATCAGAGATTGTATGATGCGTTACCCTATTTTGTCCCTTATCTTTTCCCAAGAGCCAGAGACTCGTATTAAACGCACGAAACGTGACAACAGACAGAATAAAATATCAGCAAAGACCTGCAGTACGATCGGCAGATCGTCGCTAAACACTGCCATACATGTTTATACATGCGGCCTGGCGACGTGAGACCCAGCGCAATATAGAATCAGCTATCCATGTGTGTATACAGGTTGTTTTATAAGACACTGTACATAATCGCAGAGGGTATTCAGTACTCGATTTTATTTCCGAATATTTAAAAAATGACATTCGACCTGATTGTTAACAAATATTTAAAGGCCAGTCAGCAATCGCAGTGACATTGACACAGAGGCTATTGACCTAGCCATTTGCGGGGGAAGGGGGGGGCTGGGGACATGCTCCGCTTTGTGTGTATTAGGTGTAGGGGGAACATAATTCCTTGAAGTATAAAATGTACATAATCAATATTTTAATTTTATTCTACGCTTATTGGTCACACAAGAGTACTATAGAGATCAGTGTCCTCTAACTAGTCACTAACCGTGCAGTCATGTGCGATGCAGTCGCCCCAGTAGTTGGTGGCGGAGAACTTGGTCCTCAGCACTGAGGGCACGCCGTCCACCAGTGCCGCGCCCGTCCCCACCACGCCGCCGGCCGTGTGGTACAGGGGCAGGGGGTTGTACATGCGGTCCGACGAGTTCAGGCCCAGCATGTGCATGGTCGCTGCCACTATCAGCAGGTACCTGCAATAATATATTAGGGTTTTATTTCATAGTTTAAGGGGGCAAACGAGTACTTAGAGCCTTTTGAATCGTACCCACGCCCATAGACATAAAAGTTATGTGTTACCCATCTTGTCTTCTATGCCACCTACTCACAATTAATTGCTGTCTCTATACGGTGGTATAATGCGGGCGAGACCCTCCCCGGTCGTAGCGGCACAATGTAGCAATGCTGCACTACGTTCTACTATAAGTATTTACCATTTTCGCTGTATGATATTCGTGAAATTGTTGTGTGATATTCGATCATTGAGATAACATAGAGGAGAGATGCAATGCAATGCAGTCTTGGTTAATAAAAAAGGAAGATGAGATAGTGGTACCATCTTTGCCTATCTAATCTCGCATGGGCATTTCGCAGAGAGCAACTAATGAAAAAAGAGAGAGAGAGTCAGAGCAAATGTAGTTCACATTTGCCGTATCTTTCGGCTAAGACTGGATTCACTCTATCTACATTATTATATCTATGCATTGGATAGATCGATTTAAAATATTACGGTTTTGATCTCACCTATCTAAATATGGATCTTATGGTTGTAATATGTTAATCAAGCGTGCAATCAGTGTCAATTCGTTTAAAGTCCGCCTGCATTATTATATTAAATAAATGTTATAGATTTTGATATTATTAAGTTATGAAGTGCCCAATAATGCAATATACCTTATTTTTTTATCGTGAGGAAAACTTTTACGCCGCACCAGCACACCCTGGGCAGGTGTGGGGATTCTGAACTCCCTTTCACAGGAGAATCCTACCCCACTAGAACCTCAAAGTAGCCTTCAGCCGCCTTAGATGGATGAGGTAAACCCGAATCTGTTAACAAAAGGCTCACCCCGGAAACGGGCTGGACCCTTACTACGGGACCCCGCCGGCCAGTATTATCGCTCTCTCTATCTCTTACTGCCAGGATAATGCACTGTACCTGTGATATACAGCACCTGGCATAAAATATTTACAAGAAGAATAGCTGTAATTTCCTACAACAGGACATCTTTGTGAGGTCGGAGCTCTCAATACCAGGGCTGCATAAGTCTACGAAACGTTGGAATTAATAATTATGTTACGATCTTAACAGATCTTGATTATCTGTGCTGTAAGCAGTCAAATAATTTTAGGGTCCTAAAACGAAGCGTTTTAAAGACGATACTTACCTAGAGTTAGGCAACACAGCTGCCTTGGGCATACCCGTGGTGCCCGACGTGTAGATGTACAACAAGGTGTCCTTGTAGTTGAGCTTCTCCACCACCTCCGGGTACTCCGGCGGGTGCCTGGCCATCTCCGCAGCCAGGTCGATGACTCCCGGCCCACAGTCCCCGTACAGCTGGAAGTGCTTCGTCTCAGGGGGTATTTGATCATATATCTCTGCCACGGCTAAAAAGAGTGCAGATAAATAGTTTGACATGATACGGATATTATCACGGCTTATTAGGCCTTTTACAATCACAGGTATAAGGTGGAATTGTAAAGTACTTATTAAACCGCTTAAGTAGTTTGACTATAATGTGTAAAATACGCGGAAACCTAAGAAATCATTAAGTTGTTTGTTTCTCATGGTCATCAGCTATTCAACTACAGATGGTTGGATTTTTTTGTGAACGCGAAGATCTCCGTACAGTAACAGAGACGGATTTACTATGACTAACAGTTTCTGATGGTGTCATTGTAGAAAATTAGTCATGTGCGAGTGAGACTCGCACAACGGGCCCTGAGGTCCAACGTGCATGAACACGACAAATCGTAAAAGCACAAACTGACGTTTTACAGTATAGGGAACAAACGAGATATCGGATCCTTTTTACAACTATCAACGTTCATAAACGCCCACAAGATTACTATGCCGATGCGTTGCCCTCCTATCCTCCCCCACCCCCAGTGGTCACCATCTACTCACACACCGCACGAAACGCGACACCGGAGATATCACTTTACGCCAATATCATGTGAGCGAGTGGTATCTCACCAGTACAATGCGGCATACCACCTCCTCTTAAAAAGATTGCTGGCGCCAACACTCCTTTTTTATGAAAAGAACTACAAATACATGTTTGGTAGGGTTAATATTCAAAGATAATAATTTTAATTTGCTAATTTTCATTTTTCTTCCTCTAATGTACCAA